>JALLOW010000117.1:0-10079 GCA_036939715.1 Shionodiscus oestrupii
AGTTTCAGTTTCAGTTTCAGTTTCAGTTTCAGTTTCAGTTTCAGTTTCAGTTTCAAGTTCAGTTTCAGTTAGCAACAATGTCGGCCGTCATGTCTGCCTCTGCCGGCTCCGCTCAGCATCATCTACGCTCAGCCACCGCCACAGCCAGAGCAACGTCTGCTCCGTGGTCTCTTCAAGTTGCACCACCGCTGCCACCGCCGCCATCGTTGCCTGTCCTCTCATATCACCAATCTTTTATTTTTCTCTTTCTGCCCGCAGGTGTGACCTCGCCCCACGATCAACGAACGGTAGCACGGCGTTGTCCGTTGACGGGTGCCGGGAACCAAAAAGGGCTAGGTATTTGGTGTTTTTTATATTTGTTTTAAGTTTTTATCCCGACCCTCACTCCTCACTCCTCCTTCTATTTCTACCCGCAGACAAAACACCCCCGTATGATCAACGATCGGTGCCTCAGCCAGAGGATACGGTAAGTCTTGTTTTTTTTCTTAATGTCAAAAGTACTAACACCGATCATTGCTTCGTTTCACATTCAGGCATTACAGACGGCCTTAATGGCAGATTTATAGAAGAGGTTGAGGGGCAGGGGATACGGTGAGACGTGTTGTCCTTTTTTGTTTAGATAAAACTAACACCCATCTTTCGTTCCTTTTTGTTTGTTTTTATCACTTCAGACTCGGATAGTTGCATTACGGAAGGCCTTAATGTCCCCCCGGCACCAATTGCGCACTGCGGTTTTTTAGAGGGGATCAAGCGTAAGGGGATACGGTAAGGGTGCTTGTCCTTTTTTCATGTTTAATAATACTAACACCAATCTTCCTTTCCATCTGTTCTCGTTATTATTGCTTCAGACTTGAGTAGTTGCATTACAGAAGGCCTTAATGGCCCCCCAGCACCAAACGCGTGCTACGGATTCATAGGAGGGGTCAAGGGCCTTAGGTTGAGCCCTCGGTCGCCTCCGTCGGGGCACTACAGGATTTGCAACGGGCTAAATGGTGGCACGCTACAGAAAACGATGGCCCTGGGCGCAGAAACCTTGATTACTCAAGGCCTTACTGGCCACCCGACACTAATTGCTTGCTGGGGACTTATCGAGGAGGTCAAGGGCTTTGTGTAGAGCCCTTGGTCGTGGCTGTCGCGGCGCTATGTACAGCCATCGCAATGGCCATGAAGGTGGACGCCATGGTTCGCGCACTTCAAGACTTAGTTAATATGAAAATGTCTACTATCACAACACGGATTCTCATTGTAACAGCTGTAAGTAACAGTAGTAGCATAGTAATTAGATAGCAATAGATAGTAACTAAAGAAATAAATGGCGTCACATCCCCAGCGTCTAAAATGTTAGATGCCCAGTATCTAATTTCTTAGACCGCAGCATCTAATATTTCATCGCGGATAGTGAACGAACTTTAGTATCTTACTTCTGTAAACCCCCTAATATTCAACCGTTACTTTTTAATGGAGTTAGCGTCTAAAGTTGGTTTTTGGGATGCAGTGGTCAAGCAGGCAATTGAAGGAATCAATAAAGACGACTTTACGAAATTATTAAAGTAGTAGGCGAGGTTTATCAACAGAGTAAGATCCTTGGATCTAAATTCTTCAAAAACCCATCTTCATAAGGTTCTGAAGGACAAGCTGGGACGGGACAATAACTCTGATTGCAGTGTCAAGTACCCTGATAATGGAAAAAGGACCCAAGACCAATCCCTTGGATAAGCCGAATACAAAGCCTAGCCCTATACCTTCCAAGGAGCCTACCTCAAATCCCAAGCCTACCCATGCCGCCTCCACTACATCTTTCAAATCAAATTCCATGGATGTTGCATCTAAATATGATGCTGAAGCTTCCAAGGCTAAGCCTAAAGCCCCCAATTCTAAGCCTGATAAACTCCCTGCCAATCCGATTCCTGAAGAAATCTCAGCCCTCATCCATCACCACAATAGCTATAGCTATGTTGTGGACCGCCCTGACGGTGTCGATAACGAAAATAAGGATGCAATTCTGAATGACATCGTCAATCCAAAGGAAAAGGGCAATGACGGTAATGTGGATATTCAGGTTCGTGTTTTAAAAAGTATACAGGCCAGGATGAATAAACTGATAAGTTCTAAAGATGAAACCATAAGAAGCTTGAGGAAAGGGTTACAACTCTTACAGAAATATCGACTCAAAGTATTGAGAATAATACTAAGGAGATAGAAGGTCAAAATTTCTAATTGGAAACTCAGAATGAAAATTTGTCCGAAATGGAAGACCTACTTCGGGCACTCGTAAATAAATCTATACCAGATCTCCTTCAGCACACTACTTAGATGCACCCCTATCCCAAATCGGCGATGCTACCCGCCAAATTCTGTAGTATTAGTACAAGTATAGTATATCGTATATACTTTAGTTTGATTGCTAAACTACTCCTTACAACAAGCTTTGCAATAAGGCCTTGGGAGTAGAGGGTGATGGTTTGAAGGCAAGCATACGGTAGCGCCTAGCATTGCTAATGTTACTTAATAAATGACTTCTTTCTAGAACATTAACATGCTAAAGCATAAATAAATATCTATTACCTGTGAATCATCTCGGTCAATAGCAGCACATACTACACCGATTTCTGCAGGCTCTGACAGCATTGCTAACCCAATGTGCGTCTGGTTGGTGACTTCTTCTTCTTACGCTTGACCTTCGAAGTAAACGCCGTTGTATTATCTTTGATCTTCAAATCAAAGAAGAATATGCATGCCTTGTCTTCGGTCTCGTTCCCATCTGCATCTTTCTCAGGCAACCAGATAGGGAGGTAAGGCGAATGGCCACTGTGGCTCTGTGGTGTAAATTCATAATCACCCAAAGGGATTTCAATCGTGAGAATTTTTTCGACATCATTTCCCATGAAATCGTTCACTGCTTTCTTGTATGCAATAAATTTCGCATCCTTTTCATTCTCACTGAAACGATACTGAGCTTGAAACTCAGGATGATTGAACAAGCGGTCATGCTCAAGTATCAACTTGTTCAGCTTCACGCACATCTTGAACACACCCTTCTCCATTTTAGGGCTCCCCACGAGATCTTTAGCAGTAGTGCCAGAAAGCATTTGGATGAATAGGTGTAATCGCTCAAACTCGCCATCGTTCCATTTGGAGATAACGCGGGGGAGGCGTAACAACATCTTGTCTGTTGATCGGGTTGTAGTCTTTGATGGTATGCGAACAACTTCTTGGTGTTTCTTCTTGCTCTTAGCCTAGTATTAACAATCAGCAATGCATCAGAAAATTAAGTCAATGAGTTCACGGCATGGTAGAGTAAGTGTTCTGTCACTGTCCTAAGAATTGTGGATGTTCATGCGGACGAAGAGAGCGCAATGACGGCCCGCATGTCATGTTTAATTCGCTGCCTTCCGAACACTTGATATGTGCATTCGACACGCTCGATAGACGCGCTCAACACGCGCGATGCGGTGTGCTCGACACGGCACGCTCAACGACACACTTGGTACGGCACGCTTTACGAAACGCTAGATGCAAAACGCTCGATGTGAAGTACTCGATACTTTGTAAACTAGTTCGATAAGTCCGACATCATGCGCTTGTGCTTGACATGAAAGTGCCCTCAGCATCCTCGTCACGATCCGCTCGACACTAAGCGCGCTTTATTCGACACAATCGAGTAAGTGACAAAAACATGCCGATCCGAGAGCGCTTGTGTGATGGCGCTGCATTGTTACATGGCAAATGTTGTCACAGGTTGGTCATCTTGGCCCGGCACAACGCCTAAAATTCATTTGAAACGACGACGACGGGAACGCACAACAATCTTCCCCGACAACTGAACTTTAAAATCTTCTTACTCGCGTGTCGCGTGGGTACCAACAAATCTATGAGAGAAAGCTCTGCTTCGGTCACTCCGAAACAGAGAAACCCTCAGCGCCAAAATCAAAATGACACTAATTTCCTGCGAGAGCATCCCTTTACGAAGCCAAAACGACGGCTATTCCTCGTGAAAGTCATGGGGAACATTGAAGTTTCGTATCACGGGCGCAGTAAATGTGACCATCGAATGCTACTTGATTCATTGTTCTCGTCGCAGACAGAATGGAAGCCGACAATGACACGCTCAAAGCTAATGAGCTGTACAGAATCCCGAAAGCAACCTTGCATGTCATTCTCAGGATGCCACTGTGACTATGTCCCAAAGTGCTTAGCGTTCTCACAAAAAGGACAAAGAGACAGACAGTGGTTGTTGTTGCTGTTAACTTAGACGCGGATTCGAACAAGTAAGAGCTGCTTTGGTCCATTCAAAACGCCAAACCCTTTGAGCGCTGACAATAAAACAACACGAACCTACCGCGAAGGATGTTAGATATCCAAGATAAGACACTTACAGCGGCTTCGGAATCCGTTGGAAACTTGGCTCCCGACAACGTCTCCTCCAACATTTTGTCGCCCGAGGCCTGCTCCAACGGAGACGCGACTTCTGACAGCGTCTCCTCCAACACATTGTCGCCCAACCCCTGTGATTGCTTTACGTTCTTCTTTTTCGATAGTTTTAGGTCTGTTTCCAGACTCCATTCGTTAGCCGCCCGCTTAAACGCAGACGAAAAAAAAGCTCCGTTGACAGAGGCAAAGTCACCACTATGTCTTTCCTTGGCTTCCTGGATAATTGACTTCTTTAGCCAGCTTGGGTCGACTTCTCCCGAATCAAAACACTTACGTCTAATGCGGTTGCACACGTTCAACTGATCTTTCCATGTATGTGCCATTCTTCGGCTCCACTTTAGGTTGGCGCTGCGATGAGTTGACGAGGTCGTTTAGTACGAATTATGTAAATTGGAGAGAACGACTGATTTGGAAGAGGATTCGCGCTACTTTGGGCGGTCAGTACTAAAAAGGGGCAAGAAGTCATCGCTTTTAGGAAAATGCACAACCTGAGGATAAATTACAAATTTTTGGGACACATTTACTACAAGAATGACAAAATCACACAAGGCCTCTACAGCTGTCTCCAAACTGACGGTCTGGTCGAAGATACCGCCCCCAAAAGATTTTTAGGCGCAAACTCTCAAGCTCGTCAAAAAAACACAAGTCGGGGTACCAATGACTTTTGGGTAACAGAAAATAATTTGCTCCAATTAAAGGCATGTGTTTTTATGGTATGTTTGGAAACGTGAGCGCAGCGCGTTTTCAGTCGTCTTTTTGCCGTCTGTTTTCTGTTTTTCATTGCATCTGAAAACATCATGCAAACTACTGGAAACATTGTACAAACAGCTGTTTTGCTGTGTTTTGTGATCTAAAATGCCCTTTCAAAGTGTCCAAATCAGTTTGAGTACGCCAGTTCTATTGTTGTTCGTGTGGCCACGCGCGTCTGGTGGGCACAGGGGTCTAATCACACAAGTATCTTTTGTTTTTCTAAAAAGTTTTTCTGAAATTTTCAAAAGTTGTCAAAAAGTGAATTGTTTCAGACAGATTTTCATGCAGTATGAAGTCAATAACAAAGCCCAATTGTCTTTTGAGGGGTGATGTCCTAAAATGGGTTGCCAGGCGCAAACGCTAAACGTTCAATCTGACCAAGACAAAAAGCGCAAAAACAACCTGAGAACAACAGCAAACCGTCAGACCAGTGCCAACACCAACGCCAACACCAAGAATCCACGCGGACGTGAACGATACGGGCGACAAAAGCTAGGTAGCAAGTTCGTAGCGGCTGAGACGCTTTAGGTGCTTTATCGTCCAATCAGTTTACACCAACGTCTCTGCTGGTGAGTTTCAAAGTCCCATTTGCACGCTAACAAGTCACGACTGATGTCCTGTTTATTGCCTCTACGTTTTTCAACGTTGTCCCACGTTTATTGCCCATGAAAATCCTTTTGTGTCCATTGACATTTGCATTCTTCTTTGTTCTTGCCATTGAAGTCGAGACGTTGAAAATTAAATGTTGAAAACAAAGTTTAATCCGTAGTGAGTACCATTATTCAATGTGTTGAGGTCCACACACAAAATGCTCAAAGGATTGAGCTCTCGACGCGTTAGCAAATGCGAGATTGTCATTGTTTTTAAATTTCTACGAGCACGCGGCGCATGCACGAGCTTGGCATTTTTCGAATAGCACTCAATAGTCAAGTCTTGCGCGTTTTGCGCATTTTCAAACGAACACATCAATTAAATCTCAACACTAGATGCGGCTGTCCTAAAGCCCAAAGGCTAGACGTTGGAATTGAATCGAGATTGGTTGGCTTTGGTTTAGAGAAATGAGAGTTAAGGCTGGAAGCTAAGGCTGGTTAAACTGTTCGAGGTTTGCAATTTAAACATCTCCGAGTTCTCCGGCAATGGGATTCCGCCAGGTATCCTCCAGGTGTCCTCCAAGGGCAAAGGCACAGGATAACGCCCAGTGTTTTGGCTTTAGGACGACAATGTCCTCAAGCCAATAGGCCGGACTATCTGGCATGCTAAAAGCCAAACGTTGAAACCCCACGTCCAAAATGCTCAAAGCCTCGATCCCTTGACACCTTGAGCCAAAATACGAGATGTCATTGTTCTTAATCTCTACGTGAATGAGCGCGCGGCGCATGCACGCGCACGCGGGATGTCAAAAAATCTCTCGCTCAATCCTCAAGCTAGAGCGTTTTCAGTGTTTTTCAAACAGACATGTCGAAATACGTCCGGCCGCGGTACGAGATTGTGATCACGACGTATTTGGCATCAAGATTAGTTGATTGATAGCACTTCCGCCGGGACTTTATCATTTGGTGTTGAGATTAGTTGATTGGTAATCCATGGAATAAGTTGATTAATACCCGGCAATCTTTTTACTAACTCCGCCGTCACATCGTCTAGGTTGTACGATCCACAGGAAATTATTGCATCAGCGCAAAATGGCCACCGAAGAATCTTCCGCACTTTGGAAGACGAGGCATACGGAGTACATGCTTGCGCAGTTTCGCGCCTATGAAAATTCCAATGGCAAAGAAGGATGGGATCCAAACGCTGATTCAAAGACAAGAAAGGAGAGTTACTCGAATCTTCTCGCTGACAAATCAGGAGACACCATTTTTCATCGAAAAGATGTTGGCATGAAGAAGTTTCTGAAACACTACGGCCTGAAACAAAAGATGCTTGCTGTCGCCAAAAACAAAGAAAGGCCCGAAAACAGGCGTGCGGCTCAAGCCAAACAGACGGAGAGTGATGATGATGACTCAGATGGCCTTGGAAGTGAAGGGCACCGTCAGCCACACTCACCCTACCAGAATGCGGAAAATGGTTAGTAATAATGGCCTTCCCGTCTTAGTTGTGTGTTTTCCACCTTTCTCACTGTGCCTTCACAGAAACAGCGACTCAAGAAACTGAAGCGGAGAAAGAGGAGGATGTTGCAGAAGTCCTTCAAGAATCAAATCAAATCCAAAATCAGATTTCAATTCCTGCCATTGCTGTACAATATCGCAAAAAAAATCCATACAACGCGACGACTACTAGGGGTCACATGTCTGCTTTGACGCTCTCAGGATGGGGTCTACATTGCGAAAAGGATCCTACCTTTTCTGTCTCTGAAGATGGTTTTGAGGTGCAATTTTCTGCGACCACGAGGACATTGTTTGACTCAGACCGGATTTATGATAGTCCAGCACTGCGAGAGCACTACGGACGTGACAGCAAAGCAGCGATTGCGCACGGAGATAACACGAAGGATTTTCGATTGCCTGACAACGATATCAAACCTTGGGAGTGTAGGATCGCTTTACCAACAAGTTTTGTGGGTTTGAGTACACTCGAAGGCATGAAGGACGCAACAGAAGGCGAACCCGAAGTGAGTTTAGTGCATGTGACATTTGCCATGAGTGTACTGATTTTTAACCTCAACCTTTCCCCACTCCTCTGAATGTCGACAGCTGTTACTGTACAAAGGCAAGGCGAAAAAACATGGCAAAACAACTCCTCCCACAGCTGTTCTCCATGCTGAGTTCGAAAAAGAACTAGGTGGTGGCCATAGTAATAAACTTCCTTGTTTTCGTGGGGAATCGCACTTTGCTTCGGTCATGGACACTGATTATGACACAAATAGCGAAGAAAGTAATCTTGAAGATGACGCCGACGACATGGCTAACAATGAGGATTCCCAGGGAGTAGAGGGGGGCAACGGCTTCAACATGAACACCATGGGTAATGAGTTGAAGCAACTCACAATTGACATGTCCAAGATGAATAACACTGTGAGCGGAATTGGGGAGAAAGTGAATAATTTTGAGATTTTACTACATCGTCAACATAACGAGGCCAAGCAAGCCAATTATGACGTGACCGAAGATTTGAAGCAAATGGAAACCAGGCAGAAAGATTTTTCTAAGGCGTTGTCTCAAAATAGCTTGATGTATATGAATGGTCTGGAGTCTCTCCAGGCGCAAAACTCAAAGATGAATCTTTTGAAGAGGAAGAGTGATGCAGTACAGGACATGAACATCAAGCTCATCAATATCGCTCGTGGACTTGAAAATCGTGTGAAGGGAATCGAATGCATTGATTTTGAGGAGAAAATCAAAAAGCAGTTGAAGAAAGCAAATAGGTCAATTCAAAATATGTTTTTGCAACAGAATAGCATTCGCGGTAAGTGTTTTTACTATCATCATTATATCGAATTACCAGAAAGACCTAATAATATATCTTGATTGACTTCTAAGGGGCAACTGTCGAAAGCACGAGTGATACGTTTCAATATCAGTTAGACGCATTGAATGGAAAAGTTATGGTGGAAGTAGAAAGGGCTAGTAAAATATACAATTTGTGTCTTGGCATGTTAGCAACGAGGGATGTTGAGTTGGAGACCAAGGCTCCAAGCAACGACAAGTCACTGCTTGGTCTCAAGACCCCTGCTGTCACTCCTACATCGTCAAAAAACAAAAACGCACAAAATAAGTCTGTTACAGCTGGGCCTGAGCGGGATAGCTTTGGGAATATGCAAGACTTCAGCAATGCGACTTCGTTGAAGGAGCTTGATGTGGCATTATGCAAAGTGAGTTAATTTGCAGCTGACAGTATTATTTTGTATTGCTTATTCATCACTTAAAATTATCTACCTGTACTCAGCAATCGGAAATTAGTTTTGAACACTTTTCAACCCCAAAACAATTTTCAAAAGTCGAAGAAAATGTGAGTAGCCTACCACTCTTGTGTAACAAAGTTCAGGAGAAATCTTTTTGATGATTAGTTTCGTTGCAGGTCTCCAATGCCTCTTGCTTAAGCAGCATAAGTTCTGGTGGCAGACATAGTAAAAAGACAAATGAGAATTGTCCCAAGAAGGCTAGGAACCCCAACTCTGCCCAACAAGAAATCATGTCTAACTACAATTCTAATACTCTCCAGGAGAAGGCAGAATCTGAGCTTGGGGGTGGCCTTGGTTCTAGAAAACTTGGTGCTGGGCATTCATTGACCTCCCATGCAAAAGGGACTCACTACACACCCAGCGTGAGTAGTTAGTTACTTTTGTTGACATGACAATCTTTGCATCAGATATTTATCTCATATTAATTCTTTTGCAGACCTTGCAGACAAATGTTGGTCCCAAAGAAGACCCATGGGAATCAGAAAGTGACTCCACCTACACTGGATCTTGGGATTTCAGTTGAATGGGTAAAATGATGAAATGGTATTTGTGGAAATGATAGTTGTCGCTTGATTAGATGCGACACCCCGTAGTTACAATCAATCTTTGTTGGAAATATGTTGGATAACAAAAAAAACAAATATTAGTGTGTAAAAAATCTAAACCAAAGTAACAGGATAATGTAATGCATCAAAAATTATCTTGCAGAAGAAATATTAACCTTACCATTAATGGTGGTACCTACCGTTAGATGAAGGTAGTATTCTACCTTTAGCATATTACCTAATTCTGTATCCTTTCAAGACTATTTTGGTACCCTTTGGGAACCTCCCTATTTTGCAATTTGAAATTAGTTCGAGATCTGGCAAGCTCTCGCTTTTCTAAATTAATCGACCTTTATCAAGCTCACCTTCACTACAATGAACCGATCCTAGATCGTTATATCTATCTATCTATCTATCTATCTATCTATCTATCTATCTATCTATCTATCTAT
>JALLOW010000119.1:0-19416 GCA_036939715.1 Shionodiscus oestrupii
TTATAATAATTATGAGCTTTGTATTTGCGCGTTTACCTCCCAGCACCATTACTAGAACTAAGAGAGGCGTAGTCAACCGAAGGTTGCGCGGGCCTTTGGCGATCCACGATTTATGTGCATTGTCCATTTTTAGACAAACACGAGTCCCTTTCTTATGTCTATGCGCGGACTCCATAGCAAATACCAAGAGAGAAAAATAGATAGATACCGGCGACCCGGTATCGAATCCGTCCTGCTTCTGCCTTCGCAAGTCTTGATCTTCTGTCTGGTAGAGCTTCGCTATCTATGACAGGAAAACTTTCATTTTTGGGTGTCTTCAACGATTAACTTAGACCCACGTTTCCTGCGCATTTCTCCAGCACTGGGGCTATTGCACTGAGAACCGTTTGGCGGCTTACTCACTAATAGAATGGTGATACTTAAGCCTAAAATAGGGGGTTCGTTGAGAAAAAGTCTGATTTGTTTCGACCACTTGATTTCAATATCTTTTCTTCATTATTTTTACCGGAATTTCTCAGTTCAAGACGCGTTCCCAGAAATAGGTCCTGAGTCTTTGAGCAAAATCTACGGGGTCAAAAAATGACAAATCAAAATAGGTGGAAATCCCCATATAAAAATACTTCAAAGTTTTTAGAGCGTTTCTCGTGTTCTCATCAATGTGCGTTTAGGATAATAAGTGTGCTACACCATAAAACACATTTGTGTGATAGCGTGGGCTATTTCCGATAGCAAAATTTGGCAATCTATTGGCGACTAGCCGCTCCAAAAGATCAAATTACAAATTATAACTTGACCTCAAACAGACAGTAGCGTCACATGCAATCATATTTGTTTATTGCGCTAATATTTAGTAAACACTTACGTAATCTTACTTCATGCTTAATCTGTAACACTTTGGGCCTGAATTTCTTAGTCCAATCAAGGAATTAGATCATCATAGACAGCAATAACAAAATCTTCATAAAGTTCTGTATCCAAATAAAATAGTTATTCTTAGAGGAAATCAAATTTAACTCTTTTACCACACTTTTCCACACATTAGCCACTATTAGAGTTTAATACATAGTGAAACTTGAAAGGAATATTGCTTTTACTTTCATCCAAAGTCCTCTGTGCAATTTAAATCTACTTTCCAAATATTTTCTTGGAATAGTGAATGGAGGGTGAGAGCCTAATCCATGGCGTATGTAAGTCATAACATTTCATTTCTCTGGAACATATCACGTTCATCTGGCTGGGGTCAACAACATTGCCTTTGGAATTGCGGCCAGGGTTGGGCACCCATGGTGTACTCATACTCGAATACCGGCACTTTTGTAAGTATGGGTACGCGTTTTCGTGTACTTACTACCCCAGAGTTTTCAAAGCATGGGTATTGCTAATACTTGATTACCACGGGGTCTTAATTGACGTACCCATATGGGGAGCAAATCCACGGAATACCCAAACATTCCTAAACTTCTGCAGATTTATTTTATGTTCTTGCTTTTGTTTCCAATTTTTTCAAGACAAATGCCATTCCGTGGGTATAATTTGGCAGAATATGAAATGAGACGTGAGAGACATAAGCTCCCTGAATTTTTGAGCAACCAACACATAGGGCAGACGGTATTATTGTCGGGCGTCACTCCTGGACTTCCTTTTGGCATCACTTTTCGAGAATTTCACTCCACAAGGGATGTAGACCAAGATAAATAAATAAATAAGTTTGTTTACACCCAATCATCACCAATTACCTATTGACAAGGCGCGGCCCGTTGCTTTTATAAGGCACGTATATCTAACCCACACTCACACACACCTTAATCGGTCCCCATGTTCACGACAGGGGGGCACAGGAACTCAGCATAAATACTTCCCGCCGGAAACCCATCTGGCTCAAACCAGACAGTAGCCTGGATTGGTGCCCCAGTACAGAAAACATGAACTCTAGTCAATCGTCTGGCTTGAATCTCCTGTTTGACCAAAATATTACATATCTGAATGCTGAGCAGGAATAATCTGCCCTGCTGAATAATAACGGCGGAACCCGCCACCCATCACCAAGGATCCAGTCCTTTTGGCATTCCTCCGGATCTTCCTCTGACTTCTCCCAACTCATTTTGACACAACTGACGTCTTCTTTGAAACAAGTTCCGTCTTTCATCATCAAGAAAATCCTCCTGATCTGACATGATTTCATATGAACCACCGCCACCCTCAATTGTACGTCAACCCATCTCTGTTGCTGCTTCTTCCTTCTTGATCTCCTGTAGCTTGTTCTTGTACTCCTGGTGCTTGCGTAAAGGCCTAGACTTTCTTACCTTCACTAAATGCTGTTGTAATTCTCAATTTTAGCTAGTAGCCGCCTATTTCTCTCCTCCGTGGTCTCCGGAGGAGATTTAAGGACAATATTTCCCTCATCCTCCAGATTAGAAACAGGACTCCTCTCCGGTCGTGTGTATCCGATGTAACGCGTACCATGATTCACAACAACGGACCATTCCATCTTCACACAACTGGAATTGCCACCAGAACAATTAGTCCACCATGCATCCAAAGATTCCACCGTCAAGCTATCATCAATGGAACCTGTGACCATTGTTACCGTACCACTGTCTTTCTTCTAAGTCAAATCCCTTTCATTTCTAGCAACGTTTCTAGGTTTGTTGTGATTCGGGATCACTCAGTCCCAAACATATCCATAAAAACCTGCAGTCTCTCAGATGTGCCACTTCCGACCATCATCACTGAAATATGAACACAAACGTATACAGGAAAATTTCCAAGTAATGCAATCCCAAGTATCCTAATCGTAATGGCTACACTCATCAAAAAACTGTCAAAAGTACATTTCTGAGCTAAATGCTTGCTGATGCAATTCCACTCTAACATCTGAATCTGAAATACCGCTCCACATTCCAGGTCTAATGTGCTCGCATTTCCCCAACACCACCTTTAACTTTTCTGAGAGAAGATTTACGGCTATGTTCATTGCCACAAAGGCCTAAAAGTGCTTTTCCGCATAAGATCTAAAATCCTTCCACAAAACACCAATGATCAATACGACCAGAAAATTCCCAAAATAGGAACCAAATTGCTTGACTCCCTCTTCCCGTCTTCTACATTCAGCGTAGTCCATTAGTGAGAACAAACATAGCAGGAACATTCCAGTCATCCATAAATCTCCTCGCTTTTTAGGCGGATGCCCTAAAACATACTCTTGATTCTGGCAATTATCATACTCGGATGCCAAAATGCCATTTCCACCTGGTTTCTTCGGCGACTCTCCAGAATGTACTCCTTTGCTCAAATTTTGTCGGAGAGAAATCTGTGCTCCCCTTTTGGTCCTGACAAAACTTAAGGATCTCTTCCTTCAATTGACAATTCCTCTGACTCCAACGTGAATTTTCTCAAACCTTCCCCCACATTTACGGGTGAACCATCCAATTGCCCGAACATATCACCTTCTTCCACTATCACTTCCGTCACGCTATCCCCCCCTCAAAATCTCACATGAGATCTCCATTTTCCTCCCCCCTGAAAGTTGCCACCACTATTTCCTCGTCCCCTTGCGGTTCCTCATCAATCTGGCTATCCTCCTCCTTCCCTCCTCCCACGACTTAAACTTTTCAAAACACGCGCCGTTCTCGGACACTAACAATCGCGCATGAAAAATGTCTCTGCCAAACTCAAACCTAATCTCTTTTGGAAATCTCCAGGGTGTTCATTACTTCAATGTGCTCCTTGTCAATGACTTTTGGCACTTCCTCCCCGACCGCACAAACATAGAGACAATATTCACCAACGTCTTTCCCCCACTTGTCGTCGTCCATCCAAATGTATCTTAATTGTTTGGACGTTTAATTTTCGTCCTCCTCCAGGCTGAGAAAAGCAAACTCCTCCTTAAGTACCTTGCATCAATACTCCCATTGTGAGCCAAACGGTCTAGGGGCCCTGTTCTCCAGTAGCCATGGTGGCCTGTTCTTGGAGATCCTTCGACCGTGATGCCATCGACATGTTGACGTTGTTGTTGGCATGCAATCCGGCTTCCACAATTTATCCTTCTGGGATTCCCACTACCCTATACTGGCTCCTATGTTAAATTTTCTTTTGGGCAGTAGTAACTAGAGCTGTTGCGTACCTAATTTTGAGAGATCAATTCCACTATGTTGTCCCTACAGCGTAATCCGCCTGATGCTATCATGCCTCCTGTCCGTAATTATTGGTCCGCAATTATTGATGCTTTTAATAAGTTCTCAATGATATCCTTGGTTGTCGTTGTTGGTAATTATGTTTTTATTGTCGCATTTGTTTTAGTTTTTGTTGACTTTAAAGCTGTTGTTTAGATCCTCCCCGTCGGGTCAGCCAAAGCCTTTTATTTAAAACTGATCCTGTCCAGTCAAATTTTTGCATTTCAAGTTGGCGGACCTCCTTTGCAATAAAAAATAGTCAGAGGATCAAAACAAATGGAAGGGAAATGACCCCACTGGCAGCCCTTGTCCTTTTGTGATGCTATTGCGTCGCGGGGGCGCACCTTTGCCGCGCGCTACTCAGACGATGAGCCGGGAGGCGGGTCGTCGCTGCCAGGGCGGTGGCGGACTGGGCGCTGTGCGTGTTGGGGTGTGTGGCTAGGGGCGGGCTAAGAGGTCCTATGTTTTGGGGCTTTGGGGAGGTGTGAGGGGCCGGGCACATAGTTCAAACACAAAGTGGATTCAAATTTGAAATATCCTTGCCTTTTTGCTGTTAAAGGTAAGACTCAGGATGCCTTGAATTCAAAAAAATGCCCAAAATTTCCCAAAACCACGAAACATTTGATAAAAAAATTAAATGTGGCTAATCCTTGGCTTATTCAAAATCCAGTTATTCTCTAAACTGCGGTAGGTTGGGGGGGGGGCAACTACAGGGGAGTGGGAGATGCGTCTGAAATTCCGAAGCCCAGCTTCCTTCCCGAGACAACCTTGAGACCCTGCCGGTGCAGTCCACCAGACACCACGCAAGTATCGTGGAGTTTTTGCAACGTAAAATTCTCAGAAACAAGGAGTATTTCTGAGGGAAATATCCTCCCATGAATGGAAAATCCATTTCCTGCGATCGAAGCCCGGAAAACTCAGGGACAGTATTTTCTTGGGGTTAGCTCGGTCGTGCTAACGTGCGTGTAATTGTGTCAAGTATCACACTCTGGTGGGCCAGTCGTGAACCTGGCGCACCGCGTCAGCCGCATCTGTTGCAAAATATTTGTCTTCCGTGAAGTGTTGCAGGCCGCGCGAAAATGATATGGCAAAGTGTCGCCATTGGTCCCAATGAGACAAAGGGGGCGCCCGATGGGGGGGGCGTGAGCGTTTTGTGTGATTGGCGCGAGTTCCCAATATCCCTGGACGACTCGCCGGCCGTCGTTCCATGCTTGACATCGCGTGGTACAGGATTAGTTCAGGAGAATTCTTCAGTCACACATGTCGATACTTGGCCAGGACTTTTGCATCAGCTGAACTCCTCTGAAATAAATGTAATTCCAGGGTGGAAATTGCTAAATCTTGTGGCTGAATTTTGGGATTTGTCCTAAAAATTATGGTTGCCGCGGAATTAAATGCTGTACGAGGGCTATCAACGTAGAAAGACCACGTGAAAGTGGGTGTCTTTTAGTAGATCTCCACGAACTTTATCAACGCTCTTCTCTCTTTTCTTTCTGTGCCAACTTGAATAAAAGGCTCTTAGCTTGTTCTCCCAAATTTCCCCAGTGAAGAGGACGGAGGTGGATCGAATTCTAATGTCACAGTGTAGATAGTACCTTTGTGGATTTTGTACTGCTTGCTAATCGGTCCTCCAATGTTCGGGATGCATCACGGATGATACGTGAGCTCTTTCGAAAATTTCTTGAAAAACACGTTCAACGGGGGAAAAAGGATTCTTAGATCGTTTTTTTAGATCTTTTTTGAGAAGTCAAGAATGGAAAATAAGAAGAAGAATGAAGTTGGTAAAAATAGACACCTCCACACTGAATGCGCCTTGCAGAGATCTTTCAGCACAAGGTCTCCGTTCCTTCTTAGCTCTCTTGGCGTGTGCCTAAATTAATGTGCTGTGATAAATGCGAAATGTATGTTCTTTGCTAATTCACTTCCTCCTTTGATACGATCTGAACAATATATTCGCTTCCGTTTGCTCCTCACGTTCACCTGTTAGAGGATGAATGGCCGTGCTCTTTCACTCGATAGGTTGCTACGATTGTAGCATCACATGCAAGCGTGATTGCAATTACGCTGCTTTTTAGTAAACAATTTAACCTTACTTCATGGCTAATCTTCAGTGTTTTGAGCCTGCATCTCTTGGCCGAGTCACGGAGTTATATATGAAAGATGGCAATGAAAAAATTTTCATGAAGTTCTGTATCCAGAAAACCAGTTATTCTTAAGGAAACCAAGATCACCTCTTTTACCACATTTTTCACCTTGAATGCATATTACAAGATAACACATTACTCGCGAGAGTTAGATCATTGGTAATTAGGGGTAATTACTCTGTATTACCTGATAATTACCTGGTAATTTATCAAAATTACCAGTTGCCCTACCCATACTCAGTGCCCTCTTCAAAATCCAGTAATTGGTAATTCTTTGGTAATTCTTCGTAATCTAGATTATTATATCTGGTAATCTTCACAAAGATCTATCACGCTCTGTAATTGAAGGACTAGATATCTGTTGTGTTAATGCAGCGCTCGCCGCACATTCGCTGGAGGAGACAGTTAGTAAGAAAAGGGCGGCAACAAAGTTGACAGGGGCGCATCATAGGCAGAGTGCTGGCCACGGTTGGAGTGACTTGGTGTCGCTGCACGCAAATAGATAGTAATTACTGGCACGCAGAAAACTTCCCTGCTATTACTGACTACCCACAGTATTTTGCCCGCAACCGAGCAATTAGGTAATTACCTGGTAATTTTGGGTAATCACCCGGTAATATGCAACCAAGTTGTTCACACCTTATCCACTATCGGTTTACTACATAACTAAACATGAAAGAAATATTGTTTTTACTTTCATCTAAAGTTACCTGTGCAGTTTCAATCTACTTTCCAAAAAATTCTCGGAATGATAAACAGAGGGTGACAGTTCAATCCATGGCATAAGTCAAAGCATTTCAGCTTCCTGGTACACATCACATTAATCTGGAGTCCATAACATTGCCTTCAGGCTTGCGGCCAGGATTGGGCATCCAGGGTGTACTCATGCTCAAATACCGGCACTTTTGTAAGTGTGGGTACGATTACCATGGGGTCTTGATGGGTGTACCCATACGGGGTCCAGCCCATGGGATACCCGAGCATTCCTAAACTTTTACAGATTTAGTTCATGTTCTTGTTTTTATTTTGAATTTATCAAGACGGATGTCATTCTGTGGGCATAATTCCTCAAAATATGCAATGAGGCATCAAAGATATAAACCTCCTAACTTTTTGAGCAGCCAACACATAGGATAAACGGTACTATGCCATTTCCGGCGTTACTCCTGGACTGCTTTTTGTCATTACTTTTCGACGATCATCCTCGACAAGGGCCGTAAGCCGCGATAAATGATGTCATAATGACGTCATATGACGCCATAGTCTGGAAAGGACCCATACTTACATACCAAGAGAGAAGATGAGTAAGTATGAGTACAAGTAATACTCATGATACTCACTACCAATCGGATCAGAAAATTACAAATTCTTGTGTAATTACCCCCGAGAAAAATCCAATGGATGCCCAACCCTGCTTGCGGCACAACCACATACCAGACACCAACGGCAAATACCAATCCTAATGGACATCAAAACCATACCATGGTTGCCGCGCAGTGTCATGCCTGGCGTATTCCCTTCAAGATAAGTCTACCCAAATCCTTTCGGCGGCACAATTTCAAACCTTCCTCGCAAGTGCACCCGTGGCTTTCAGGTCTGTCGCGCTCTGCGCCCTCTCGTGCACTGTGAACTAGAGACTCATTGTTGTCGCTGCAATCGCCACACAATGGAGCACCATGACTCCCTTTCCGACTTGTAGCCAGTCCGCATGGTATGGCCGGTGCGACAAGCAAAATTCATTGGCAGCAATGCCTCTGATTTAAGCGGCGGCGTAATTTGCCACATGTGGACCATTAACGGCTAATTTTGTTTCATGTCACACAATAGCTCTCCCAACTAATTGTCTCTCACTATTACTATTACTCAGTACTGATCCCCCTCAAAGAGAGTTCGCCTATATCTTGCGTGTCCGCATCGTCAACAACTTTTTCCCCTGCAACTACCAACACGCCCGGTCTCCTAGAGATCAAGGCATGTGAATCTTTCCGCATGATTTTGGTTTTGGTGGTGGCTGCTCAATTTTACCTAATTTTACTTCACTAACATTCTTACTTCTCATTTTTTTTCATTACAAATTGTCTCATGTTTTAGGTAGAGCCTTAAGGATCTGCCTAGTATTAAGTTCAGGCGGGCCTACGCCTATCCAGAAACAAGTTATTCATTTTTGAATTTGCAATTTCTTGGTACCACAACCTTCGGCTACTAGAGGCATGTTGTTTTTTCTCCATTGGCTTCATTTTAAATCAATTGTTTGTAACAGCGTCCTCTAAAACCATACACGGTACCTGGGTTTTACTTTGCAATAAAATCGGGGGAGGTATGCTCACTTGGCCAAACTTTGTTGGCTTTTCATTAGCAACTACTTGGGATTAACATACAGCTGCTGGTGGTATTTCAATCTTTCCTCGATTGGTTTCATTTAGTTCACATTTTGCAACAGAGTTCTCTAAAAAACATTTTTGGTATTACATGGGTCTCTACTTGGTACTAGAAATCAAGTGACCCAAACCTTTCCACACAAACAAAGGATAAGGGCAGGAACAAGTCATGGACAAGAATCAGGAGTTGAGATGGAGTTGATGGTGATAAAAATTTATGTTCAAGTTCTAGAGGCATAAAAATGGTGTCGATGCCGTCGGTCCATTCATGCAATCTGAGGGGGGCATACTTATCAGTACGTCCTACGCTGGAACTATACTGGAACTGATCATTGACATCCAGTAGCTAGCAACAAAGCAGATGGCATGGAATTGATGGATGACCAGATCCACGTGTAGGTTTCATCATCAGAATAGCGTCTCATGTAAGACTTACGTCATTATTGGGGATCATTGTTTAATGAAACAATAACAGGGAATAGCTAGGACTCCTTGATACAAGGGACTGCTTACAACAGTACTAGATGACGTCATAATATGACGTCATCATGGACTGTTTATGATTTTATGACACTCTCCCCCATGCATTAGCATACATGAGGTTTACTGTATTAAAAAACCCAGTAGATAAAAAGTATACAAAGAGATGAACAAGTTCTGAGTTGCTGAATCTCAGTGGTTGATACCACGTAATTAATGGTAGATGCTGATGCATCAATGAGCGAAGTGTTGTTGGACAATTGATCTTACATAATGTGTATTCGATCTTGTGTGTGTTTGTAAAGTATTTTATTTGTAACCCTGAAATTGACAATGCCTCTGGCTTGAAGTGTATTTGTAGTTAATATGGGTGTCAATCTTTGATTTGTGTAAGCTTATTTCCTGAGTCTCGTATATGTTTTAATGTATCTCTGGAGTGCACTTGTTATGTACTCACTTATGTGTTCATTAATGTGTTGTACTTATGGGTTAACCAGCGTGTGTTAGTTGCAGCTGCTGACACGTTCCGCCTCTAACAAAGTCTTTGATCCACTTCTCCATATCACCACACAAGCATTGTTGATAAACAACCCCCTCCAAAGTTGGTGTTCAGGAATAGACTTATTGATGGGTGTGATGGAATCAATGAATGGCATCTGTGGCATTTGTTCAGTAACTATCACTGCAGGTTTGTTGAGACAGTCCAAGCAATAACTGTAGTTTAAGTGAATCTCATTTGTTCATACATGTGAATTTACACACTCATCTCTATGTTTGCATGTGTTTATGGTGCTGAGCGTTCGCTTTGGAAACAGATCAAACCAAATATGGCCGGTCTGAAAGGAGCCACGAGCAAGTTCACTAGCTATAAGTCTTTATGTCCATTATTGCAGGAACAATGTGTCATTTTGATAATGGCTCTACCACTCATTGTGATAAATTGTGTTATCTTGAGTCTGCAAGTTGTTAGTCAAGCATTGTGGTAACTTGTGAATGTTTGCTACATACATGAAGTAACAAGCCATGTGGGGGCTGTATGTGTATACTTTTGTGTTTATGTCAAATGTAGTACCCACCATACAAACCAAAGTATCTGACCCCCGCTAGAGTATTAATACCTCTAGGGTGGCAACAAAGTACATGCGTGTGCTACTTGTTGGGGACAGAAAGCTATGATATATTTTGAATAGCAAAATACTTTAAGGTAAATGTATGGAAATCCTGCATAATTATGATGAATATATACATACACAAAATTAATGATATCCCAGAGATGGTTGGCGAGAAGTTCCATCTCTGGAACGTCACAGAGAAGCAGCCAACGAGCGGCATCTCGATCAGGAGATCTAAGATAAAGACACAATAAAATCAATATCAATGTCACCATGAACTGTTTCTTCTTCTTCCTAATAGTAGAGCTCAATCCACATGGTTAAGTTATGAAAGTGTAGAAAAGAATGTTCAAGGCGGCACATGCTAATGCACACTGCCATGATCACCATTTGTTGAGAGGTTTAGGTAGACACTCTCCTGCTCCCGCTGCTTCCTTTTGGGCAGAAAGTAATGTCCCCATGACACGCTCTAAAGTTTATACTGTAGTTGAGTAATGATCATTGTATTGTTATTGTCTTTCCATAAAGATGAACATGGCTTGGCTAATCTATTCAGCATTACGGGATTTAGTCATTGTACCAAGGGTCATTTGCCTTCTTTTAATTTTTTTGTTGGTTATTATCTATTTGGTTGAAAGGATTTAAACCAGTAGTGTTTTCGTTTTCTGATTAAATATGCTTTATCTGTCTGAAAATATTGAGCCTGTTGTTGACTAGGGGCGTTGTCCAGTTACTTAGTTATTCTGTAACTAATCCGATTTGTGTCAATGATGCGTTGGTACATGTTATGTGTGCTCAACGCAGGTTAGATATGCCAGTGTAATATCATGAGCAATCCAAGTTGAGCCACTTAAAATCTTGAAGGATATTAGGTAGAGCTATCACGGAGAGACAAGTTGTGTCTGACGTGCAAAACTAGCAGACTCTTTCCCTTGGTAACAAATCAACGGTAGTTCATCCCAAATTTTCATATTTGTCAGTAGCAAAAATGATTGTCTGTGCTTGGTTTTTGTCTCCTGTTTTCGGCTAGAAAAACCAAAGGATTGTCTAGCATATATGTACAAACATGTTCCAATTCATTGGCTGACATGCTTTTAGCTTGGAAGACTTTTGAGTCTGCTGATAGCGCTCGTTTTGTCAAACCTAGTCGTGGGTACTAGTCACAACTCTAGGTTATAGTTGCTACATGTTGAACGGCTGCGAGACTTTTAAGACATGTTATGTGTACTGTCTGTTTGGGGTAAACAAAATCTGTACCTCTATTTTATTTTTTACCTATTGAAAATTGACAAAAATTGACCCCAAATATTTCAACCATAGCGCAAAGGGGTTTGTATGCAGCTGTACCGGTCAGAATCTCAAGGGGGACAATTTTTTAGGGTTAAAAATGAAACAAACCCTGAAAACAAGGATTTGTATGAGAAAATCCTAGAAACCTCGATTAGTTGATTTTTTGAACCACGTAGATCTCCTCCGATATTCTTGAAATCATTTCCGGTAACTCGTCTCAAAGCGTACTATTGCCAGAAAAATTCGGAGCAAAACAATACAATCTACGTACTTAAATAAATCGGCTAATGAACGGCAAGCCCCCCTCTGAGCCTGATGTTACTGAGTGACTGGTAAATTTTCGCGGACTCTGATGTCGACAACCGGAATGGCATTTCAGAGCTTCAAGACGCCATCCAAAATTGTTTCGGATAGGCTTTTCATTGATTACACTTTCAATAACATTTTATCAAAGCGCCCGGAAAAAATTTTCACCAAGGCAAACAGATAGTAAGGTGATAAGGCTTACATGTGTACTATTGGTTTATCACAGTCAACTATGGGCGCATCTGGATTCCCATTGGCTCATGAATGGCAAATTCCCTTTTACTAACAAATGGGATTGCATTCCTATTTCTACTAATCACAATATCATACACCGTAACACTCTATGCGACTGCTTAGAAGCATGTCATATCACACTCATACATTGAAAAATGTTTTGTTTGGCTCATGTAGTAACACATGTCAAGTGCCCTCAACACAAATGCTCAGTGTGACAGGTGTCAAATTTGATCCATTGTTTTGAAAATAGCAGATGTGACATGCCATTGGCTTGTAAAAGATTTCCTACCGATCACCTATTGTGCTTTCATGATACGTGTACAGTTACCAAATGATATTCTTTGGCTATTTATTTACTATTTATTTGAGCATGATATTCAATTGATTTAAGCATCGTTGCGTCTTTGCTAGCAACATTGCACTACCACCCACTGTGAATGAAGCTGATCAAACAATCAATGATTTGAACTTCTGGTTGTCTAAACAATCAGTGATCAAATCAAGGATTAGCACTTTGTAAAATGATTTGGTTGATTCTTCATCCCTAGATAAATACTATGATGATAGTATTTGCCCTTCGCTGCATCAGCATGAAGTAGAACTGGGTGTACTTTCATGAATATTTTGTATACATTTATAGGTTTATTAGACTATATTAGGGCCCAACTCTTTGGAGTAGTAAGTACATTGAGTTGAAAGAATGGTAATCGGTCAGGTGTAATGTAGAACTAAACAGTTGATAAGCATGCCCAAAGCCAGAGGTAGAAAATTCACTCTTCTCTTCATTTTACAAGCTATCTATTAGCCATGATTTAGAGCACATCAAACTATTTGCTTAATTAGTTGATGCTAGTGGTATTGTATTGTCACCTCCCTCAATCCTGTAGGATTTCCTTATGCTTCTTGCTATTTGTTGTAAGGACAGAGCATGCTCTATCCCTCAGAGCAAATTCGATTTGCATGTGGCAATGCTCATGGATGTTTTGAGCCATATGAATAGGTTTGGGCTTGTTACGCTCTTCTGAAGATCTTCCTAAAATGATCAAGTTAGTCAGACAAGAATGACCGAGTAAACTCGAAGAGCATGCTTCTCTTTTCAGATAGGAAAGGGGCCTGACACTATCATTTTTGAGCACAGATAGATTTTGTTTTCTACATTTCTGTTTCTCGACAAATCATTGCCCATACGAGGTTACCATTTGTCAGCCCAGATGTGGTTAATAAATGTGTTAAGAGATTATCACAGAAATGGTTTATGCATTTAGATTTCAATTGATACTTGCAATATCTGAAAGCTTCGTTGGTGGATTATTCTTACCTCCTTTTGTGTGAAGAATTTTGTTCAAATTTATATTGGGATTTTTGACAAAGGTTTTGCTAGGCATTTGCCGTAGATTGTATTTTTCATAACTGTGTGCAATGCCTCCTCTATGTAACATGATTATCATCAACTTAAAAAAATTAAGTTATGTAAGACCTTTTAGATTTAATCAAAAATAAATTTTGATCAAAGTCATCACTGACGTGGTTGGATTATAATCTAGGAGGGAAATAGATCCTATATGATAATTACTTTCTTCTAGTGTTGTTACTAGATTGGTTACTATTTAGTAATATTTTTTGGCTTGTTGCAATGCTTTTTATTTCGTATATTGTTTTGACATCGTCCTCCCCTAAATTGGACATGTAATTCATCCGTCTACATTTCGGAGGCTCGGTGTATGTCTCTCACCGCGATCATGCAATATCAACTGGCGCTGCTTTTTTTATTTCAACTTTATTCTTCAAAAGATTATCCTTTGTTACGCGAGGTAATTGCTACCCTATTTAGGTTGATTGTTCTGTTGCCATCCATAGCATGGTCTCATTTGCAACCTACGCGCGCGCTACGTCGTTGCGGCATGTGATTTTGAGACCAGATGTGACATACATCTAAACCTTTTGTTGATTGTGGTGTTTGGAACTGAGTTTTATCATTGTACAAAATGTTTGTTGGGTCCAAGTCAAGCCAAAGGTGCTTGCAACAATCGAACATAAATGCCAATAATCAAGATTACTTGCACCGCCATCTCTATTCATTTGCCAGCGCCATTGGCTGTGGGTTCAACCAAATGAATGTTTGGGTTGTTCGGACTGGATCCGCCGGTGACTCAATGTGCACACGGTTCCGATGGAGGCAGCTGTTGCTCGTCTCCCCCGGGTTCACTAGCACAATGAGAGCTGTGACCGTGTTCGGAATCGACCACGGCTTTAAAGCTTGTGTCAATGCAATCTGACGGCAGCGATGCTAGCGCGCTTGTGTTTGTCTTGCTATCGCTAATAATTTGCTCAACGGCGGCATCATTGGCGATGTCATCTGAGATCAGTTGATTGTCAAAACTTAGATAAAATTGTCCAAATTTGATAAGTTTGATATCAAAGTGTCCTAAACCTTTCCGCACAAACAAAGGATAAGGACAGGACCAAGTCATGGACGAGCATCAAGAGTTGAGATGGAGCCAATGGTAATAAAAAGTTATGTTAAAGTTCTAGAGGCAACAACGATGTCGATGTTGTCGGCCCATGCATACACTCTGAGGGGGACGCGCTTATCAGTATGTCCTACACTGGAACTATACTTACTGGGACTGAACACTGATATCTAGTAGATAGCGACAAAGCAGGTGGTATGAAATCAATTGATGGCCAGATCCACAAGTAGGTTTCATCATCAGAATGACGGGTCATGCAAGATCTATGTCATTATTGGGAGTCATTGTTTAAGTAAGGTGTGACACTGATTCTGGGGGCTCAATACAATTTGGGCATGTACCAAACACCCAGATCTCAATCAGATCATGGAATTGGGTCATGATTGATAGCAAAATCAAAGTCTACATCAAATTCCAAGCCTACAAAATGTGTCTGTATCTTCGGGGGGGAAATTTTTAGCCCCTCCCATAATTTTGAACTTGTAGTGGCACCGATGAATCAGAAACACAAACAAATCTCGGCTTGACGGAGGAATTTCAAAAGTCCCAACAATACTATTGTAGTTCTGCTATTGGCCTAGGGGTTCATAACAAGAACATGCGGTTTGGGGGTACATTCACGGCGCCCCACGAAAGATGCTGAAAATGGCCCAAATCGGACACAAATGGCACTTTTCCACCATTTTTGGTTGGGCACTGTGGTTTTGACCCCAAACTGCACTTGTTTCAGAAACCTCTACTTCGGCCCACAACAGAGCTACAATTGTGCTGTTAAGACTTTTTGAAAAGTTCTCCGCTGGGTTGAGATTTGGGGCCGTGATTGTCGTAATATTTGGGCAAAATGGGTCAAATATTAGGAAACAGTGACAAAAAAGGGTGCAAGAAATTTCCTCGCGAAAATTCTTACTAACTTCTCTAGACTCAAAATTTAACGCAAATTATGAATTTTCTATCAAACATGACCTAACGTTATGATCTGACTGAGATATGGGCGTTCAAAATTGGGTTCCAAAACGTGATAATAGGCAGTCTCAAGCTTGGACTCCTTGATACAAGGGACTGCTTAAGTACAACAGTACACTAGGTGACGTCATAATATGACGTCATCAGGGACTGTTTACAACACCGAGAGGGAAGGCTGCTGCCTTTGCTTACCCCGCCTCTTTAACTACCTCGTCTTCCACGCTGCACACCCAACTCAGTGCACCATCGAATCCATGATGCTCCCCACCACCGTTCCTGCAGAGCGCAACAACTCTCTCAACTAATGCATCTCACTGCAATGCAAAGACCCCCCCTTAACTTTTCCACAGATTCTGCCGTTTTCTATTTTTTTATCCGCCCACCATCCCATGAAACTAATTATCATTCATTGCGGTGTCCTAACCATCAAGAGATGTGAGTATTTTGGCATGTGTTTTTGGTGACAAATGCTCAGTCTGTCTCCAAATTTGGATATTTTACCTTCCTGCCTCATTGCTCTGCATTTTGTGACACAAGCCATCCTATTTTGCAGTCTTGTCCTCTGGAAACTACATAAGTCCTTTTCATACTTTTCACTAAATGTTGGCCGGAGAAAGTACATTAATCCTGTCCGGTTGGGTTCATATCCGCAAAAAGATGTCCCATTCTTGAATTATTTTAACATTACGTAACAATAGTCCCTTTTTGTTGTCTCTCATCTTGACGTTAACCCCCGTCTAATCTAATCCACAACCTTTGTCAATTTTTGGCAAATTGGCTTTGCCAAGACCAACCTACTTCAATTGCCATCCTTCCCGGAACCTTTGTCACACAAAAAAGTGAGTTTTATTAAAATTCAATGTGCCCCCCTACCCTACACCCAATCTCTGTGCCGGTGTTTTTTCCTAGGTGGACCACTTTGATACTAGGCTGTCACATTGCAATAATAATGCTAAATGAACTTTTACGATCGAGCCGTTTGAACACAGTTTGTTTTCGGTGCTATCACTCACCCCTACTGGTATGGTCAGTTGCGCACTCCTGGAGGCTCCAGGGGTGGTCCGAGCGCCCAAGTTGAGGGGAGTCCCACATCTGTTAGTGTTGGAGATGGGGGACTTCCCTCAAGATGGGGCATACGAGGCGGGGGCATGGCTGCAATAGATGCGTAAAGTTTGGCTTAGTGACCTTGGTCGGCGTCCTCAGATTTCATGTAAAAATCGGAGGTAAGCACTTTCTATGCACATTTTTACAAAAAAACAGCAATAACAACACTAGATAATCATTGAGATTTACTGAACACAGAGATACCTTTCTGATGAATAAACAATGTACTATACTAATTTAACTTTTTAATTTCACATATGCATCTGGTGTAATGATTTGTCTAAAAGATATTTGAATCAATCATCTGGAAAGGTTGGTGGAAAATAGAGATACCTTTCTGAAGGGTAAATATTGAACGATGCTTATTTCATTTTATTGGCTTTACCGACACATCCTCCCATCATTCAACCACTGGGTTGGGGCAGCCTTGCTCAAATTAGTGAGTGAAACATTTCAGCGATTATGGTTATGTCCAGCTAACAAGAAGGCTAGATAGGATTCCCCAACCGTTAGCCAAACACAAACGGTGTCTGTTTTTAGCAATTACGATTAAATTAATCGACGCAAAGATTTGTCTGAACGACAATCGAATAAATAATCTTGAAAGGTCGATACCAACAACCGACTACCGACTACTAACACAGACACCACGACCGACGACCACGAGAGCAACCCCCGCCATAACCACGGTCGTCGCTGCCGGATTAGGACGGCGATGTAGGTCCGGCCATCGTGATCGATGGCTTAATCGAAAGCCCTTGACCTCCTGCGAAAGCAAATACCGTCGCATTTTGCATTTCGGGTCCGTCAAGGCCTCAGAAACGGCCATCGTCTCATCGGGTCCGGTCCGCATCGCCGGATCCAATGCTGTTAAGCCGATGGCCAAAACGACTGACTTAACCGCTTCCTGGCTACGGCCGGGGTGTAAGTCGGCAAAGAACAGTCGTTCTCGAAGCGTGTCGCCACGGGGGCAGTATTGTCCAACTGTTCGCTCATTGAAGTTTACTCTTCAGGAACGATAAGTACCTCTAAGTACGATTAGCAAGAAAGCGCCATTTTTGCAAGATTTGATGCATCATGCACATGACGGAAGAATCATTCCGCTTGTCACATGCTTCTCTCATTTTAAACAAAAAATCTCATTTGACACGAATCCAATTTTTACAGAAAAGGTAAACAAGATGCCAAAAATTGATGACGGAGCAATCGTTCCCAACTGATCAACTCAAGCATCGAGTTCCGATTCGATGCCGACCTCAACCGACGCCCTAGCCGGGGAAATACTGACCTACACTTCAAAAACCCATCAACAGGGTGATTTCTCGTTTTTATTGACGAATTGATTAGGCAAAAAGCACACAATTGAAAAGGTCAATGCTCCGTCAATATTGGCCGGCTGACTTGTGGTGCATATCTGGATAAAAGTTCACAAGATGAAGATTTTTTGATGCATCGGGTTGGGAGATTCGGTTGTTTTTAGGGGGTCTCTGCCTACCGCAAAGTATATATACCCTCTACATGCTGTTTTGTATGGGGAATGAGGGTATCAATAGCAATGCAATCTTTGGGGCGAAAATTCGGCCTAACGCGGACAAGCTCGCCCCCAGGACAAAACAGATTTGAAATCTACGTGAAATTTGGGTTCTAGCAGGCCCATCCAGATATTTTTGGGGGCGGTTTTGAAAAATAGTGCTCTGGCGCTCTGGTGCCAAAGCGCCCCAAAAGACTGGTGCGCTTAAAAAAAACGTGTTTCTCGGCTTCCCGAGGTCCGTTTTGACCAATCCAAAGACTGTACAACCCAGAGACACGTCCCCTGAACCTTCTCTGAGCATCATATAGTCTGGGTCTGACATGCAGATTTGTTTTGGCCCATGTCACAAAGGCGCTGCGTGAGGCGGATCACTGCCCCATTGCAGCATGAGCCGAAACAATCTGCGTGCCAGATCCAGACCATGAACTGCTCAGTACAGGTTCAGAGGATGTGTCTCTGGGTTGTGCAGTCTTTGGATTGACCAAAACAGACCTCGGGAAGCCAAGAAACGCTTTTTGTAAAAAAGCGCCCCAAAAGCGCCCCAGGACAGGAAGGGATTAAATGTCAAAGTTGTGGCCACTGCTTGTCATAAATATAGGTTAATATTAATAGTCGAAGCCTAGGGCTTTGAAACCGCAATTGCCATGGCCTACGGCTACAACGAGAGGCATTCTGTAGGCTCTTAAGGCACACAAGAGGCCAATCAGAGCCTTGGTGCACAGCCAAATTGCCGCCTCTGGCCGCCAACCCGCGACGACTTATGTATGTTCATGTATTGTCTGTTTAGGCTCAACAAAATGTTTTGCTCTGTTTCATTTTTTGAACCCCCGAAATTGGGCCCAACCGGAAAAAACGCTCCGCAGCCGCATAGGGCACAGGTAGGTTCATACGGCTGTGCAACGGTTTTTAGAGTTAGATCCAATTTTTGAGCATTAATAAGAAACAAACACTGAAAATACGGATTTGTATGGGGAAATCCTCAAAATCTCGATTAGCGGATTTTTCGAGCCACGTTGATCTCGTCCGATATCCTTGAAATTATTTCAAGCAACTTGTCTCAAAGCATACTATTTCTTGAAAAATTTCGAGGCAAAAAATGAAGTCTACGGTGAGCCCTCCTCTGAGCCTGATGTTACCGAGTGACCAGTAAATTTTTGCGGACCACTGCACACAAGAACCCCGGTCAAATCAACGGCAGATTTGGCTTGCCGTTCATTTGCCGTTGATT
>JALLOW010000122.1:0-10075 GCA_036939715.1 Shionodiscus oestrupii
GTCTCTCCCCCCCACATTGTGGGCAATCCTCCCTGTTGCGTTGGTGTCTCACCCCCCACAGTGTCTTTTTGGACCCAAAAAAGTGTTTCCCCCCAAAATGTCTTCCCCCCCCCCAAGTATCTTTCTGTCAAAGATTGTGATGCGTGACAGCACCCGCCCCTCCAGATTCCCCTCCAACCAGCGCAGCAAGGGCTGCCTTGCACGCACACAACACAACAAAGTGCCACACCCTCTCAGGCACGAGCCGGGGCGAAGGTGTGCAACCAGGCACTGCACCACTCACAAAAAATGACAACTGACTCCAAACACTCCTGACTCTCATTTTTCAGCTCTTGCTGTCACTCAGACGGACTACGTCCCGCAGGCCAACGTCCACCCACTCACACACGTCGTCCGATCAACCCTCCAAACAGCCGAACCCGTCTTTCGCCGACGGCAACATCCAAGACCAACATGTCGCTTCCGGTGAACGGAGTGCAGACCCCAAATGCTGTTTCATCGGGTCGTGACAGGTCCATTGGTGAGCGAGTCCATGGTCTGGCTCGCGGCATTGATGCCAAGAGCGTCGGCACCCGAGTGACGGCGTTGCCTAGAGCCTCCAGGAAGGTGACCTTGGCCGCCATCGTCGTGACCGCCTCATCGAAGAAAAGCAGACTTGGAGTTGATGAGGCGCGCAACAGCGCCACCCAGCTCGGTCACGGGGAGGATGAAACAAATGCGTTGGGCCGTCCGTTGAACTTGGATTCTAGGCTGAAGAAAGACCAGTTGGGAAGTGACGTCCAGGCAACTCAGAAGACCACCCAACGTGTCGGTGCTTCGGTGGAGGAGGGGGACGTGGATCCTGACGAAGACGGGGGGGGTGAAGAGGTTCGCCCCGTGGTTGGTTTGACTCATCAACAGCCGAACGTGCGCACTCCTCGTCGTTCACCTCGTCTCCGGGCTGGGAAGCGTCCTCCTCCATCCAGTGATTCGGCGCCTTTCTATCAAAGCATTCGCACTCCAAATGGACAACACTTTGATCACGAAGCCTTGGAACGCTGGAGCGATTGGAAGAAGAATGGGCGCTACTGCAATGGCTTGCCGCCTTACAACGAAAACTGACCTGATGGAGCAGCCGGGAGTCAATGATGGCGTTGTGTGGTTAGCATAGATTGTACTGTAGTAACACGTGACAGTCATGCAAACTTGCACTCTCGCCTGCAATTTCTGCTTCTTCTGCAGCAGTGTTCCACACTGTGTTCGTGATTACAGCGCTAGTTTGGAAATCTGACAACCCAAGCAGCGTTTTTGTCCAAGAATGGTAGTCACAACTGAACTTTGCAACACAACCTGACCCGTTGAGCTTCATTGTCCTTTTCGGCAGGAAACACCGGCAGAAGCAGTTCATCCGAAATTCCAGGACTCCCCCCCATGCCACCCTCAGTGCCGCCGGCGGAATCGCGCGATGTGCCAGGCAGTGATTCGTTGACGGACCTGACAAAGGCCTTTGCCACTGGCCTAAAGACATACACGGAAAAAGAGGTGCCCGACGGAGGCACAAGTGGGGGAGTTGTCACTCGTCAGGTCGTCACAGGATTTGACAGTCATCAGCTCGTAGCCAAGTGTCGAAAGGACTCCCCCGCCTACGACGAAGACTTGTGCAACTTCGGGATCCTGACTGAGGCAATAGTTGTGAGTGGTGAGACGTGGGACAATCGTGAGCTACTGGAGACCGCCCTGGGTACAATTGGTTCACTGGAGGGATGGCAAGTGCGCAAGTTCAAACGAGTCATGAGTTGCAATCGCATGAATCGATCGGATCGCAAACGAGAGAAGGAGCGGAATCTCGCAGGTGTTGCACTGGAGAAGTCGGAGTGTCCATTTCACATCCTGCTGAGGCCTCTCGTCAGGAAGCGCAGCGAGTCGTCCACATCGCGAACGTTCCTTGACTGCTGGGGAAAGAGTGATCCATGTGAGATCGTCAAGACAAGTCTTGCTCATTCGGGCTTCTGCACTCCAGGTGCGACCAATTTAGTTGCTGTCAAAGCCGCATCTGGGTGCTACCAGAAAAACACACCCACGGAAGCGTTGTATGCGCTGTGCCGTTACCAAGAGACGAACATGAAGTTGACAACTGCTCAGATCAAAACTGTGATTCGGCCCGTCTGGCCAAAGAAGAAAGAGTTGACAAAGAGCAATGTCCTTCACATTAAGGTCAAAGCGAAACGGCTTTTGCCTCTTTATCGTACCACAAAGAGCTATGACGAGTTCAAACAACGATGCGAGAAATCCATTTTGAAAGACGGAATCGACAATGTCGTTGACCTAGACGACGATGAAGCGCATGAACTTGCTCAGGAATTGTGTGAGGAGGTCTTGGGGGAAAACGGCACGAATGACAAGAAAGTGCTCTCAGTGCTGCAGTACATGGCACTGATAAGCACGCGTGCCAAAGGTTTTGTGTTTGAAGACATTCATGTGATGGAGGATGGCAAAAAACGACTTCTTGGAGTACTCTGGATGACGGCCACGATGCGCCGCAACTTTGAGCTCTTTGGGGGGTACGTGTGCTTTGACATGATGAAAAGGAACGTGAACAGACTTCTGTGGCCGTACACAGCTGTTGCTTTGTACGACGAGATGAACAGAATATGCTTGGCATGTGAAGGTTTTGTGTGTGGGGAGAGATTCGACACGTACCTGGCACAGTGTCGTTTTCTTGCTCGTGGTGCACCTGGTCGTCCTTTGTCAGAAGTCGACATTGCGTCTGCCGATGGGTATTTCGACAAGCAGATGCTCACTTCACTTGGTCTAACAAATGCACACTTTTTCGCGGACCACCATCACTTGAAGGAGTCCGGGCTCATTGACAAGTTTGGCAAAGGGATTCACGACCTGTTGAGAGCTCACCTCCACCAAATGATGGACGCGCACTCGTCGGACAAGTTTGATGAGGCGTTGACGTCCGCCCGGGGCCTTCTCGAGAGCCAGCCCGTGTTAGACGCCAGTGCCATGCAGGCACTAGAAAACTTTGCCCAGGAACGGGACACTTACTCGGTGCACTGTCTTTCGAAAGTGGCGGGCAACCGGGGTCGCCTGGGCAATGTGGCGTCCGAAATAAATCACGCGAGTGTGCTAATCAATCTCAACGATGGAGTCAGGGGGGTGAACCGATACACAGAAGACCCTCTCATCTTCGCGAAGGATCTCCTTCTACGTCAACAAAAATGGATGACGATTGCGAATGGCCTCCTTCATCAGATGGATCTCAAAATGCAGGTGGAGCGACAACGTCTTTCAACAGAACCCGACAGCGGGCTCAACTGTGCTCTGAAGAAAGCCGCGAAGAAACTAAATTTGACAAGCTACGAGAGATTCAAAAAGTTTGCCGGTGATGCAATGAAATATGGCACCAGCGTGGAAAGGCATCCGCAACTCGACATCGACATGACCTGTGTGAGATGCCTCTCCGTTGATGACGGAAAGCCACACTGGTTTCCTGACTGGGGATCACGTTGTGACTGTCGAGAACGCCAGAAAGAGGAGGACATGTGCACGCATGAAATCGTCGCAAAAAATGGATTCCATGAGTGCTTCTTTCTTCCAAGACACTTTGCCAGGAAAAGGGTAGAGGGATCTGTCTTTGGGTGGACGCAACCCTCGGATGACCTCATGGACGAAGTGTTGGTCGGATGTTCGTCCGGGGAGCGTCTTGTCGAGAACACAGACTCCGCTGAAGCAAACACAGATGGAGTTGAGGCCAACATCGACGGACTAGATGGCACGGCAGACGAGGAACATGACATGGACTTACATGACACGTCTCGCGTGCCTCCAGGATACCTCTCCAATGACACGGCGTGTGTGAGGCCTCTCAGGAAAAAGGAGATAGACAACATTGTCAAGTCTGCCATGTCAGCGTACGACTCTTTTGACGAAGAGCGCAAATTTGCGGTCTGCGAGTTGGTGCTCAAACTTCAGGAGGTGGTCACATCCAACCATGTGACGGAATCGATTGCTGAGAACATCGACGGCGTTGTAGTTGCCGTGCCTCATTCTGACGAGTTGCGGAAACAGTCACGCAAACGTCTGAAGTCAGGAGCAGAGCACGCGAGACAAAAAACAAAACAGGCAAAGGCCAACGTGAAAGTGACTGCAAGGATGAAGAGCGGAACGATCAACAAGAGAGCACTGCAAGCCGGATTTTCACAAGACGTACACGAGGGTGATTACGTCGCCGAAGTGAAACCCAGAGGTGACGGAAAATGTCAGTTTTGCAAAGAGATTCATCAGTACATCATTTGTCCAAAACGGGGACAGAGGAGACTAAAAAGCATGGAGTACAAGATTTCCTCAGAGGATCCAGCGGTTGCAGGAGCACTCAGAGACCGTCTAGAGTCTAGCATGCCCGTTGCCGAGAAGAGGTACACGGGAAAGTGCATTGGCAAGTTGACAAAAGAAATGAATCGTGCCAACTTTGTCATTCACATGGCCAGCGAAGCACCGGGAATGCTTCCTGGCCGTGTGGAAAGTTGCAACTATTGTGTGACTTTTCTTGGGATAGACGGTGAACCATTGCCAAACTGCAAGGAGGTGTGGATATTGGGAGAGACGATGTCGGGGTTAGTCCTCCAGCAACGAAAAAAAACAAAATTTGTCTACGACGAGACAATCAGCAAAAAAAAGGATGTGGTGGAGAGATCGATGTTAAGTCAACAGGACGTCGAGTATGCTGTGTAGCAATGATTATCATAAATTACATTCATGTGTGTCAACACTACATTTCAGCTTCGTGGTGTGTCCCGTTTGTGTCACTGACCGATCCCGCAGCAGTGGCCAGGTATTGATCCAGAAGAGTTTGTCCAATGGCGGGGAGAGAAGATCTCACTTTCTTCGTCAGCCGCGTGTTTGGGTCAATGTTGTAGTGACCGCCGTTGGCCCGGAACCACGCTTTCGTCAATCGTCTGGTGTGTCCCCAGTCCAGCAGAGCAAAACAGTAGTGGTTGCCCAAATGAGCCCCCCCGCGCGACTGGTATCCATTTCTTTCATAGTCGACCAACAGGACCTTGTTCTCGAGGAAGGGCTGTTTGAAATTGTCATCGTGATAGCACGATGGATGGCAGACCAAAGAAAATTTGTTGAAGAGGTTGTAGTTCGCGACAAATCGGAGATAATTCCTGTCTTCGAGGAAGTGCTTCATTGCCACGTCTATGTTGGGTGCCTCAGTCTCGACTTGACGCCGTGCGACGGGTTCAAGGCCACGTTCGCATCTCCACACGTTGTACGACTGAATGAGCTTCACTGCTGCCGCCTTCAGGTAAGTTGTCTCGCAGATGAGTTTGTATCGTTGCATGAGACTGAGTTCCATCTTGAATGGCCCGCCGATTCTCGGAGGGAAGCATTTCAGTGTGAAGAACTCCTGGGTTTCCTTGCCATCCTTCCCGGCGGTGGTGCACCGGTACGTGATGTAGTAACACCTGTCGCCGCGGGTGATCTTTGATGCACCAGCCTTTCTGGGAAGTGCACTCTCGCAGTCTTTCAGGGCAACGAGGAGGTCACGGTCGGACTGATCGTTGGGTAAACCAGAAGATCCGCATGACCGATTGAATTCATAGCCACGTCTCCCTGCAATGCTACGTGTGACAGCAAGCACTTCGGTGGCCTCCTCATTCGTGAGAGAGCAGCTGATCCCAAGGAAGCGGAGCAAAAGTAATTTGTCCGGGGGGTGGGGCCTGGGCTCCAAGTCCCAACGACCAAGAAGGATGAGGACATCTGGTGTCCCCCTTGCGGCTGATGCCGAGAACAAATAAGAGTGTGCCAGCTCTTGGATGTCGTTGGCTGGCTGACCGGTGCGCTTTGCCACCTCTGCAGCCCTGCGCTCTTGACCGATTGAACCAACGGCAACCACAAACCGTCGACGGGCTCCAGGATCCTCGGGAGCAACCACGGAAAGATCGATAGTTTCTACGAATTCTTTTGGGAAGAGAGGAATCTTGTGGTCGTTCAAACGACAGTACTGATCCACCTCTTCGGACACACGCTGTGACACAACTGCATGAAGGGCAGGTGGTTCCAGACAGGCTGCGAAGTGGTGGTGGTCTGCAGAGGGGCGGTAATTCCTCCCACGGCACTGGATGCAGACGTTCCACATTGGCAAGTGGACAGCTCCAGACAGGGGCAAGTTGGGACGCACCGGATCAAATTTCCCCGTTGATGCCTTGAGGTGATTCTGGATGGCCTTGAGTTTTGGCTGGCAGGTGCGTTGGCAACGATCTGGGACTTCGTGGAAATACTTCATCAAGAATGCAGCAGAGTCGTGGGAACCAGGCTGCACGTGGCGCATGCGCTCTCGATCCATTTCCAGCCCCGTCTTTCGCAAGGAGGTCTGGGCACCAACACAACTGGCCACGGCGTCGGCTCTGCTGCTCGAGGAAGGGACGGGAAGCGTGAAGCTCGGTTTCTTGGCCTGGACTGTTCGGCGGAACTCGCACCGGAGACACTGATCAATGAAAACAGTTTCTCCAGGAGTTCCCTTGGAATTGGCCACACGAAGAATGTCCCTGCACCATGGATCAGCCTCGAAAAAGCGAAGCGGGATCTTCTTGTCACAGCGAATGGCCTCGACGAATTCGATGGCACACTGAAGGTACTGCGTGCCACCACAAAATGAGCAGAGGAGAACTGTGGGGTCGCTGGGCGGGTCTTTGGCAACGGCACTGTTGCTGAGCACCCGTTTGGAAGCATTCTCGTAACTCTCCGAAGAACAGCAAATGCAGACGGTGCTGTGCCTGAAAAGAACAAGGAATGACAAAGGAAAAATGAGGGAGACACTGAGAACCGGAATCGTTCCTGACATGTCGAAACCCTGGCAGACATGCTCAGCTTTCAATGCTGGATTCATCGGAACCGAGACCTGGCAAAGCATGAAGATGCAATGCCAACGATGGACATGACCAGCCTTCTCTGCTGGATTCGTCAAAATCGAGACCTGGCGAAAGCATGAAGATGCAATGCCGGCAACGGTCACGTTCGGTCACGAATCAAGTTTACTCATTTTTTGCAGCACACAAGGGCACGACAACATCCAGCCTACTCTGCTGGAGAAGTCAAAGTGGGGACTGAGCAAGCATGAGGATGCAATGCCACAAAACAGGGGATTTCAGGAGGCGGAACCGACAGCCAACACATGCACACGTCCATGCACCAATTGCGACCAAACGAGACCCAGCCTCCTCTGCTGGATTCATTGGGAGGCTCATTGGGGGGGGGTCGACTAGAGCAAGCATGAAGATGCAATGCCCCCAAGTCGAAGACATCCTGTCACTGTGGGGTCGACACATGAAAGTCCAGACGGGATCGAGCCTTCTCTGCTAGATCGAACGGAGGCAAGCCAGAGCAAGCATGAAGATGCAATGCTCGAATGCTCGATGCCATCCGCTGTCAGGATAAAACGTGACCGAAACGCAAAAACACCGAGAGACAGTGCGGTCACTGAACTCTGTCAAGACCAGCCTTCTCTGCCGGACGAGCCCGGTGACAAAAATTGAACAAGCATGAAGATGCAATGCCCAAAAATGGGAGCCGACGAAGCTGTTGGGGACGAGAAGCAAAGAGTGCAATGCACGGCCGGAGAGAGACACCAACAAAAACAGGGGGGGGGCAGCAGTCACGATCGCTTTCACTGTCAGAAAACGTACGTTGCCTGAGAGCTGAGACTTTCCCGGAGAGGTGTCGCTTGCGATTGATGGTTGCTTGCAGCAAGAGGGATGGGGGCAGGTGACTGGCTGTTCAGGGGAGCATCACGTGGTGGGCAAGGAGGGGGCACTGAAGTGTGGTCCCTGGGGGCAGAAGCCATTGCAGGGGCTCGACAAGTGGCGTCCAGCACTGTCCTGTGGCGCTCAATGGCGTGGCCGAGGCGTTCGAGGTCGGTCCGCCCGGCAGGACTCGTTGCATCACCAATGGCCGCTTCGACGACCATCCCGAGGGTGCTGTCTCTACGGGCGTCCTCCTTGAGGTCTCCCTGGGTGCTGAAGAACTCGCGGACTGAGGACTGGTTGGAACAGAAAAAGTGGGTGATCGCGTCAGCAGACTCAGCCTCCTGATGACGGTTGCCAGATGAAACTGCGTCCAGGGGACCGCCGACGCCGACGGCAACAGAATGGGGTGCCACACGAGGCGTTGGACAAGGGCGAGAAGAGCGTCGGTGATCCATGACCGGAGGCCAAACCAGGACACGGTCAAGATCGGGAGGGCGGGGCAAAGATGGCTCGTCGTCGCCGTCGGAGTTGCTGCTGCTGCTGCTGTCGTTGCGTGCAAGTGGCAGGGAGCCAGGACGAGGGCAAGGAGAGCGGCGGTGCTCCATGACCGGAGGCCAAACCAGGACACGGTCAAGAGCGGGAGGGCGGGGCAAAGATGGCTCGTCGTCGCCATCGGAGTCGCTGCTGCTGCTGTCTTTGCGTGCAAGTGGCGGGGCGCCGCAACATTCAAAGTCACTGTCGCAGTAGTCTTTGCTGTCATCTCTGCTGTCGACGTCATCTGAAGCAGTGCTGTCCGCCGTATCGGCCGTGCCGACACTGCGGCTGCTGACGCTGTCAGGGGGGTTGAGGGGCGGTGGGCCGTTGCTGTCGTCATCGCTGCCGTTGCTGCTGCTGTCGGATGTCCGAAGGGGAGGGACAATGGTGCTGTCTTCGCTGCTGCTGAAGGCAATGCTGTTGCTTGCATCGCTGCTGCTGTCCGAGCGGAAGAGAGGGGAGTGGACGGGGCTGGTGATGCTGTTGCTGTTGCTGTTGTGGCTGAGACTGCGGTGGCTGTCAGCACTGCCCTCGTCGAGGCGATCGCCAGTGATGCCTTCGCCGTTGCTGTCGCCGTTCCCACAGATGGGGTCGCAGCCGTCCCGTGTGTCGCGACGGTCAGTGCCGGCCTTGCCGTCGCTGTCGGTGTCGGCGCAGAAGAGGGGGGGGAGGGGCACAGAGCCGCCACCATTGCTGCTGTGACCGCTGCCCCCATCGCTGTCGGCACTGCCTCCAGGTCTGCCCATGACGTTGTTGAGGAGGGGAGGGCGACGACGAGGGATGGCCAAAGAGCTTTCGCGGCTGCTGGCGTGGAGGCGTCCGAACGGGAGGTCGGCAGAAGCCTGCCCTGCAAGGCTGCGGGACGGGAGCCCGGGGATGCTCTCGTCGCTGTCGCTGTAGGACATGGCCGCAAGCCGCAAGAGAAGGGAGGGGCGGTCGCAAGAAAAGGGGGGGCGGCGGCGAGTGGGAGGGGCGGCCGCAAGAGAAAGGAGGGTCGGCGGCGGGTGGGAGGCGGCGGCGGGTGGGAGGCGGCAGCGGGTGGGAGGCGGCGGCGGGTGGGATGCGGCGGCGAGCGGCGATGAGTGGGAGGCGGCAACGAGTGGAGGCGAGTGGAGGCGAGTGGCGGCGAGTGGCGGCAGCGGCGAGTGGTGGCGAGTGGTGGCGAGCCGCGGCAGTGGCGAGTGGTGGCGAGCGGCGGCGGTGGCGGTGGCGGTGGCGAGTGGGAGGCGGCTGGGTGCCGCCGCGAGTGGGGTGGCCCTCCTCTTGCTGGTGGGTGGTGGAGAGCCAGTGTGGTTGTGGGTGGGCGCGCGAGCAAGAGCGAGCGTGCGCGAGCGCTTGCTGGCTTGCTCGCTGGCAAGAGCGAGCGCTCGCTCGCTGGCACTTGCTCGCTGGCACGCTGGCACTCGCTCGCTGGCAAGAGCGAGCGCGCGCGAGCGTTCGCTGGCGAGAGCCGAGCCAGAGCGAGCGCGCGCGCTGAGCTGGCGAGCGCGCGAAGCGAGCACAAAACCTGAAAACTGTGGAAACCTCTGATGGAGCGACGCGGCAGGTGCGGGCGACCCTTGGTGGCGCGGCGCGCCTGGAACTTCCGCCAGGAAGTTCTGGAGGCGACTGTTCGGCCCAGCTGTTCGGCCCAGCTGAGTTCGGCCCAATCGGACCGTCTGAAAGTATAGCATTGTATTGATTTGTCAATTTTGGAGAAGAACTTGTATCCAGTACGTTTCTTCAACATGTCCTTTATTATAGGTAATGTGTATTGTCTTCTTATGACAACTTCATTGAGAGCACGTAAATCACTGATCCATCTT
>JALLOW010000129.1:0-11161 GCA_036939715.1 Shionodiscus oestrupii
CAAGTACCAGCAGGTTCACGCCGGGACCAAACTGTCCACGGTGTACTTCCGTGTTCTCTTTGCCGCCCCCCTTGCTGCGTACAGCCGCTCCCCTGCGACCACCTGCCCTGCCAGCGACGACGGGGTCGCCTTGGGGGTGTACGGCGAAGGGCTTGCAGCGGTGGCACCACAGTCGGCGGATGGGGACTCCTCTGCGAGCATCTGCCACGTCAGCGACGACGGGGTCGCCTTGGGGGTGTACGGCGAGGGGATTGCAGCGGCGGCACCACCGCCGGCAGATGGGGACTCCTCTGCGACCACCTGCCCCGTCAGCGGTGACGGGGTCGCCTTGGGGGTGTACGGCGACGCAGCGGTGGCACCACCGTCGGCGGCTGGGGATGTGGAGAGGGAACCTGCAGGCCCTGTTGCACTGCACACCCTCTGGAGCACCGCACACAGCAATGCCGCAACTGCGTCCGCCTGCCCCGTCGACAGCAGCGCCGACATGGACGACGACAGCGACAATGGCAGACACAGCGACAGCAACGACGGGGTCACCTTTGAGGGGGTTGCGGCGGGTGCTCCAACAGCGGTGGCTGGGGATGCGGAGGGGGAACCCGCAGACCCTGTCGCCGCGCACAGCCGCTAGAGCACCACACACAGCAATGCCACACCTACGGCCGCCTGCCCCGTCGATGAAGACGCCTCCAGCGAGAATGACTCGATGGGCTTACTGTGGAGAGACAAGGGGACGCACATAAAATACGCCTCTCACTGAGGGCCGATATCCCGCGGTGGCCCTTATAAACCATTTAGGGATTTATGTATGCAATTTTCTCTAAAATGGAGCCATTATCGTATCAATGTCCATGTTAGAATGATTGCCCGCCCACGATCAAAACGCGATTCGCCGCCCAAATTTCTTTCGCAGCCGCTATATTTCACGATTAGTTTTTGAGACATAGAGGGCGCATTTTCAATGTTTTGAGCGCTATGCCCTCACACACAACACAGTCGATTATGAGAAGAATGTACACACACAGAAACTTAAGGGTACCTTGAGAATCAAATTAGATTCCGCCGGGTTCCTTAGCAATCGATGAATCATTTTTAGGTAGAAAGCTAGGGGTCATAAGATCGATATTTGGGAAAGCGACTTCTTACCCTCTATAAATCAAGGCATCGTCAAGACCTACTCGCAGCAACCATGATGCCACCATCATTGCCCTCACTCCTCGCCGCTGCCACGCCGCGCCTCAACTGCCGCGGCCGCCACGTACACCTTCCCGACCTCCCCCTCGACCTCGCTGGCCCGGCCCATCGCGTCGCTCGGCGGCGGCAACGTCGCGAGCGCCGCGCGGCGATGCACTACGCTGGCCCGCGCAGGTCGGCCCAGGTCGCCCTGCCTTTGCGCCGGCACGCCTGCCCTTCTCCGCTGCCACCGAGGCCCCGTCACGGCCCCGCCGCGTCGCCCGCGCGTCCACGGACGTGGGCGACCCTCGGCGGCCACGAGACGGACGCCGCGAGCGTTCTCCCTGGCTCTCCCTCCCCCTTGACCACCGGAGTTGGTCGGTCCTAAGCCCTCGCTCGCGCGGTCTCCCTTGGCCGTCGCTGCTGATGAAGCGGCCCCGCAAGCTCCTCGGCGCCTGCGTAGACGTCTACGACGCTCCGGCGCCGCCGCCCGCCTCACGGACGCCCTGCACGGCTCGAGGGACTCGACCGCCGCCTGGACCACGGCACAGGCCTCGCGCCCCGTCATCTCCTATCGGCCTCAGCCTTCTCTCCCTCGTCCGCCTCTACGCCCGCCGGTGTAGAGAGGAGAAGCCCGCGCGACAATACGGACCTTTCCTGGCAAATATTGCGGCGGCCGCGGCGCTCAAAGCGTCCTCTCTCCGGCGGGACATCCCAGGACGCCCTGGTTCTGTCGAACTCGTCCTCTGGTTCTGTCGAAGTCGTCCTCCCTGCTGCGCGACGACGGCAGGGGACGTGGTAGGGACGGCAGCAATGGCGGTGGCGCGGGCAGCGAGGGGGAAGGCGCCGCGCGAAAGGACGGCGAGGGGTAAGGTGTCACCCGACGGGACAGGGAGGGAGCAGGCGATCCACGACCGGAGTCGCATCGGTCGCATGGCGTCGCACGGCGGCGAGGAGTGGAGCAGCGAGGCTCGAAAGAGACTGGGGGGGCGCCGTGCGGCGTGGAGGACCAGACGAAAAACTACGCAACGACGATGGAGGGGGCGACGCGCAAGGTGACATCAAGGGTGGGCGCGGACGTGCGGCGCGTCCGCCATGGATTGGTCGCCATCCGCGGCTGCTGATATTGATCGTTAATTTGAAAACATATTCCTATCTTCGAATACGTTTCATATGTTAGGTGATATTCTCAAATGAGATATTAAATTGTACTATGATTTTTGAAAACATACCCAAATGATATGTTCATCGAAAGTCTTGTGCAATATCTTCCACGATAAAAAACCCTAATTTTCAGAGTTCAGTCGAGAGTGAAGTTTCTTTGTCACTAGAGTCTTCCAATAGTCGAACACTGTTTGGCCTGTTTCGACATGCCTGGTTTTATCATGTTGTTCTGTTGAGTTTTGTAGAAAGATCAGAGAAAGATCGAAAACCACGCAGTAATCTGTCTACGATAAAAAGAAAGAATAGCTATCGTAGTATTCATGTGTAAAAATGTAAAAATGAGAAGGCGCTATGTGTCTTCTCGCAACATCGTACTACGGTTCAAATACTAACTTCGTTGAAATTTGGCTGATTCTAAATGTTGGGTGTCATACCGTTTCAGAATCTTTCACAATAATCGCTCAAAATGCGAGAAAACCCACTAACTTAGGTAGTGATTGGAAGTTTCTTCCGGCCGGCCCGACCAACGTTCTCTTTTGCAATTTAGGTGAAAACTTAGGAAATTTAGGTCGAATTTAGGTAACTTAGGTGAAATTTAGGTCGAAACTTAGGTCATCGAGAGATGCAACAAACAAAACATGGCATGACTGCTCCAAAAGAGGCACCATCAGTGAGCTGAACAATGCTGCCCGTGCAGTACAGCTGCACTTGGCACAAACACGACAACACGGGCAAGTAGGCTAGAGTGAGTCCGTGATTTTCTTGCCAATGATCTTCTTGGCTTTCATGATGTGATTTAGGTTTTCTCCTGCCCGCATGAGCACCACACCTTTTGGATCAACAAGGCGGTTGCGCTTCTTTGTCATGATACTACCTTTGATGCATTTGATCCGGCGCTCAGTACAAATCGAACCTACTGTACCCATCGACAGGAGTGGCTTGGCCACCTTCAAGTAAAACTCCGAGTTTGCAGCATATGCCTCAAAGAACTCAAAGCGGCCTTGAATTGAGTCATGCTTATCTACCCACTCCTGCACATCTTGGATGGAGAAGAGCTTGTTTTGCTTTGATAGCTCCTCTCCTGAAACAGGGCTTGGAAGAGGATCTTCAAAGATGTGCATCCATTCACCCTGCTGGGTGTAAAATTCCTGTACTCATTTGTTTCGTGGCAAACAATAAATGAGAAGGACAGTGCTATTCCTGACATCACACAAACTGTGCTCACCCTGAATTCCTTCAAAACCCTCTTGCGGGATGTAGGCAAACCATCACCATCCAGCGGCACATACATGTTAATCATCTTCCTCATCAACGGTGCGAGCTCTGTTTGGATCTCAAACTTCGAACGCCACTCATGCCCAGCTGGATCACAGAGGAAGGCCATGAAATGGTGTTCATCGAGCAAGCCTACCTTTTGACCGCTGGGATCTCTCCCATCCATGTTGAACCGCACTCGAAGGGTTTGCACAATTTGTGCCCTAGCACCCTCTCCGAGAACCTCATCAAATTCGTCTGTTAAACCCCGATTGATGTCATTCTTGAGGGCCTGAACAAGCAGAGGATAAGCAGACAGAGGCATGTCTGCCTTCGAGCACAACTTGTGAACTCTTTTAAAGTGGCAAGTGAGGTTGGATGTCAGCACATCCATTCGACGCCAGCGATCAAGATCCCTGCATCGCTCCAGAACACCATCGATTCTGTCTTGCTCTGGTTATTTACGCTCCTTGTGGTAAGCCTGAAATTTCGTGTTGCCTGGAAGGAGCATCAGAAAGTCATGCTGTCTGCGCGCCGCCCGAATGTAGTCATGGGCCATGTTCCTGCAAAAGAATATGTTCCGGTGAGTATCAATTCTGAGTTTAAAACACTCTCACACATCAGCTTACATTCGAGTCTCGGAGAAACTAATGGCTAAGGTTGTATCCTCAAGTTCACCTGCCATGTCCATCTCCAAACGGATAGAGTCGATGCGGTCAATCTTCACAAAATCTCGTACCTCTTTTGCATCACCCATGACGAGCCGCACAACATCCGTCTGCGCTAAATCCTTAGAGCACAGATCAACACAATGGGATGGATCCCGGGTGACTAGGACCGTAACTCCCGTTTTCTCCTTTAACATGTCTGCTACCTTAGTGCCGACTAGTTTCGCAGCGTTATCCACATCAATGCTTGCCACATTTGCCCCGTATTGTTCAACAGCATTGAAGCAAACTTTGAAAGCATCATCAATCTCGGCTTGAGTTTGATGCTTTGTACTGCCGAGATCATTCCAGGTGAGGAAGATAGAGAATGGTCCCTTGCGATAAGTGTACGCAATCTGCAGGAAAATCCAGCGTGAGTTTCAATGATGCATTCTTAGGAGAGACACACACAGTCACAACATACCTTTTGTTTTGAGTTTACCGTTGCACCGTCTAGTCCAATAGTGGCAAGACCTGGGAGTTTGGTGATAAAACCCTCAAGCTCCTTCATAGACGATTTATCGATCGGAACTGCATAATTTGTGAAGAGTGTTGACTCGCTGCGAGGCAAATACATTCCCAAACCTGGATGACGTAGTAGCAAGCTTGCCTGTGGGTAGTCGTCGAGCATGCGCGCAATAGGCTCGTAGCGAGAGAGACTAGCCTTCACTTCACCGAGAATGATCTGCTCGGCATGAGCCTTGGTCATAGGCTCGCCATAGTACTTCTGCAATGGAGGTTGATGGATTGATGGAGGAGTGAAGCGAGCAGATGATGCTTTCGATGTTGATGCTGTAGCTCGTGGGCTAAACAGGCTGGCGGCTTTCCTTGGGGTGGTGGCAGCTGCAAAAGTCTTCTTACGCATGTCAGACACAGTTTCGGCGGGACCAGAGAGAAGAGGAAATAAATTATTCCTAGCACGACTTGCTTGTGAGCCTTTTGATAGCTCCGCCTTTGTCTCTACATCAATACCATGACATTTGGTAACAAGATGATCACGTCCTCTTGTCGGGTTAAACTTTTCAACCTTAGCCTTGTTGTAAGAGCCACAGTGGTTGCATGCTACAGAGTAACCACCTCCTGGTAACAGTGTGATGGTGAAGTGACAATAGAGTTCCAAATCTCTCTTTTTCTTAGGTGGGCAACGACCAATACTCTTGCTCGTAGACTTCCTCTTTTGGTTGGCACTAGCGATAGCCGACATGGTTGGATGGTCAGCTGCATTTGGCGATGACTCCCTGTTGGATCATGCAAGGCAACACAAATCATGTTAGAGGGGAAATACACAGAGAAACATGCAGAACTAACGACATGTCCATGCTTACCTCAACATGTTGTCTTCATTGGCTTGGATCTGCCTGTTGCAGTTATCGATCTCCTCCTGGGTGGGTGTTTTTCCAAGGCGCTGACCTTGAACGACACCTATCACTTCAAGGTCATCATCAGATAATTCACTATCTTCGAGGTCGCTATCAGAATCCTCCATAGCGTGAGCGGGACGGTAATTGGGATCCTCAGAAGAAGCAACACTTTCGGCGCCTTGAGGTGACTTCAAAGATGCACCATCCAAGCTCTTGATACACATGTGACAGATCAAAGCTGTAGGAGAAGTGAAGAGACTCTGTCCGTTCGCGGACAGTACCTCGTACGAAATCTTGATTGACGCTTCTTTCTCTGCAAAAAGTGCGCCGCACAACGCCCCATGCATGGGCTCCATGCAATTCATGCAGCGGTGATTGACCGACTCAATCTCGACATTTGGCATGCCACATAGGTGTTTGGCAGCACAGCTTAATTTCATCTTGTCGCTGGGGATACTGGAGTTGAATGCGGTTCAAGAAGTTTTAAAGTTAGTATTTATGTACAGCAGCGGAAGTTGTACAAATTAAAAGGATGATCACAAGTGCCGGCGGTACCGGCGGTGGGCGCGCAGATGCAGGAGATTCGCCGGCGGCGAGTACTTCCTCCCGGGCGACGGTCGCGCACGCTAGAGGGCCCAATAAAGTGCCCGCAGTACGGGCGGCAGGCGCGAAGATGCGGGAGGTTCACCGGCGCGGAGATGCGGGAGGTTCGTCGTCGACGCGTACTGCCTCCCGGGCGACAGCCGCGCGAGAGAGAGGGCCAAATAAAGTGCCCGCAACACCGGCGGCGGACGCGCAGATGCGGGAGGTTCACCGGCGGCGCGTACTGCCTCCCGGGCGACGGCCGCGCGCGCGCAACGACACCGCCGGCGAGCGCGGGAGGTTCGGGGGCGCGTACACCTCGGGCGACGGCCGCGCGCGCGGGCCCCGGGCGACGGCCGCGCGCGCGCAACGACACCGCCGGCGAGCGCGCGGGAGGTTTGCTGGCATCGCGCACTTCCTGGGCGTCAGCCGCGCGCGCGAGAGATCCCAACAAAGTGCCTTTGGACGCCGGCGGCGAGGACGGGGCTGGCGCGGGAGGTTCGGGGGCGCGTACACCTCGGGCGACGGCCGCGCGCGCGGGCCAACGGTGGCGCGGGAAGTTCGCCGGTGGCGCGCAAATCCCAAGCGATGGCCGCGCATGCTCACTCACCTCAACCGACAGTTGCCCCGGAAACAGAAGCAGGAGCGGCAAGACGAAAGAGCCAGTGGTTTGAGTGTGTGTGTGACTGCTGGTTATTTTATTTTGTTGGAAATTGTGACATCCAGCGTGATGTGCAGGTCCGCCAGCCCCAACCTCCGACTGAGCGTCACCCAGGAGCTTCCCCCGTCGCAGACCGTGAGACCAAGCAACTGGCGCCATTTGCGCGCGCGGGATCGGGTGATTCTCGTCGAGAAGAGGTTTTGATGGGCAAATGTGAGAAGCAAGAAGGCACAAAATTTCGCAAGCTGCTGGCTGGCTCACCTGTTCGGCTGGGAGGACGAGAAAGACCTTCCCGACGACGCGCGCGCGAAGAGCGAGACGCTGGCGGAGTGCGACGGGGAAGCGGGCGCGCGTTTCTCCGCGTCGGAGGTGGACCGTGTTGTCTGCGCGCTGCCGCGCTGTTGCAAACACGACCCGCGTCCCCAACGCAGAAGGAGCTCCGGCGCCGGCGCTCCACGCTGGCGGGCGCACGCGGAGCCGGCGGTCGAGGGCGACGAGGGCGGAGGAAGCAAACATGAGAAGTGAGAAGTCGTGTGGGCGGGGATGGCACTTCCGCTCGGTTGGGACGGGGACCCACCTGTTGAATCCATGGTCGCTTCTCTTCTGAGTGAGAACCTTGGGGATGGCAGGAGTGGGAAACGTACTGGCTGAACGTAGGAACCGCAAGAGGCTGGTTTGGCTTGACGAACCAGCGAGAACGAAATCGCCGCAACTCCGCCAAGTGTCTTGGTCACGTGCGGGAAGTACTGAGATGTTGGCGACAAATTGATCGCTTTGGCGACAGTCACCTAAATTTCGAAATTTAGGGGAATTTAGGTCAAGATTTGGGTTGTTTCGTTGCAAAACTTTCAGTCTGAAATTTCTGACGCCAGGAAACTTCCAATCACTAGTCAAAGTTAGGCTCAAAAATGCATTTAGAGGCATTTTTGAGCCTAACTTTGACAGGAATGATCGTTGAAATACTGCAATTTATACTGCAGTTGATTTTGGCCAGAGGACAATGACAGAAGAGGAGGAGCGACGGCCAGACCTTGCCTTGTCTTCCTCCTCAGCCGATGGCTCCAACCTACATCACACATGGGTTATTTCAAAAACTGGGTCCCATTTAGTTAGGACACCTGTTAGCTAAGCCACACCCAAAGAAACCCCAAGAGCCCCAGTGACCCACCACAGCCACAGTGGCCGACAGCAATGACGATGACCACCGCCGGACCCACACCACCAGTCACTCCCTTCCGCACCACCCCTCCGCCGCCAGCACCCTCATGGTCACTGCCTGCGCCCTCCGCCTGACCTTGTGCTGCGCCGCCGTCGGCTCCTCCTCCTCCGCGGCCGCCGCCGCCGCCGCCACCGTCGCCGTCGCCGACGCTGTCCTCGCCAGCCCCACAGCACTTGCCGATCCCGCTGGCCGCTTTTGGCCGGCAGTCCCTCACGTCGCACCTCGGCACTCCTCTCCTGCTCCCCAGCATGAGCGCGCCGACAGGCGCCTGGATGCTGCTCAGCGATGCCGCCGCGCACCTGGGAGTTCCGTTCACAAATGAGAGTCAGTTTAGGAAAGGATCAGAGCTTGACGAGACGAGGTACTTCGAGCGAGGTTCGGGAGCACACCCATTCAACTGTTTCTGGTATGTCTCTGTGATCAGGAATGCCCCTGCGGGCTGGAAGGCTTCGGCGAACACCCGTCTGACACTCCCGGAGTTCATTGGGATGTGTGTGCACCTGAGCAACGAAGACAACTGGACGTCCAGCAATCAAACAGTTGCTGCTAACTTTAAAAAGTACACCGGCAAATCTCTAAATCCCCGCACTGTCAGCTTGGCTTTTAGAGACAGGACTCTGTATTCCTCCAGCTACCTTCAGGAAATAGTGTCAGAAAGGCTCAGGTGCGCCAAGCCTCGTTGCTTGGGCATAAGGAGTGCACGGCTGGACGAGTATGCACGTCTCAACCCTGGCTGGTGCGTTCAACACGGTGTAGAACTACGATATTCCACATACCACAGTAGCTCATGCGGCTGTGACAATAACGAAAAAATTGATGCCGATGGCAGAAGTGTTTCGTGCAACAACATCTACCGACACATTAATCGGGTTCGCCATCCAGAACTCTTTCAAGAAGGTTCTACTGTTACAGCGAACCCACCTAGTCCGAGCGCTGGCCCCGACAACCCTGACAAAATGGTTGCAAATGTGCAGGAAGACATAATGAAAAAAATAAACAAGGCAGGCAGCTACGATGTGTTGAAAGATCCAAGCATGGCAGGTCATTTTGCACTTCTGCACACAAGAAAAATGCATCTCCTTGACATCGGCAGCCGGAAGCACCTGCGCGTGTGCTCGAACTGTTCGCGTCATGAAGTCATTCCAAAGCGAATTAGCAACAGCATCACTTGCAGATCTTGCCAAATGAAAATAAACTCTCAAAGACAAGTTGAAGAAAAGAGAATGCACAACAGAGAGGCCAGAGTCAACCCAAAGTCGACCGTTCCGCTCGCTGCCCTGAAACACGACGAATTGAAAGAGCGTGGCAGAAGACTCAATGTCAACAGGAAAAACAGTCAAAAAATGATCGCCAGACTCAAGAACAAGATAAAGAATGCAGAGGTCGTGGCAAAAATGTCTGACGAGACCGTCGCCGAACTCGAAAAAACGCTCAAGGAGACGCAAGAGAAACCCACACAGCTTCGTGATACTATCACGGAGGCACTGAAAGAGATGATGAACGAAGAAGCTAAATCCGATCAGAACACAGACACGTTCTTGACGGATAAAGATACAATCGAGCTAGTCGATTTCATTCTCCTCTCATTGAAGAACCATTCGATCAAAAAACTCGGAAAAAAGAACTATAGTTTCTCTCCATATCTCATGGGCCTCACTATGAACCAATACCTTCAGGGGCCTAAAGCCTATGACAGGTTTCAAGCCGACGCCGTATTCGTTTGCCCTAGCGCTAGCACCTTAAAAAGAAAAAAGAACGAACAACACGTCAGAGCGGGGGACAGCGTCGAGCTTTACGAGAGAATGGCGCTCTTGATGACATCAGATGAAATGATCGGACAACTAATTTGCGACGAGATGAAGCTGAAGGGAGACATTGCATTTAACGTCGCCACAAACGAAATGAGAGGATTCACAGAAGATTTTGCCGACGCAAAAAAGATTCTGACAAAATTGCTTGACAGTGACACAGTAGAGAGCTTCAGCAAGCCTGCAACTTATGTCAACCAGTGGAGGTTTAGGTCAGTCAACGGAAACACATACAACCTGGAATTTTGGTACAACTCAGGCTCGCTAAAGGGCGAGGAACTGTTATACCAGTTTCGCCAGGTTGTCATGCGATGCGAAAGTGTGGCTGCGAGGGTGTTGGGCATGGTGTGTGATGCCGGTGGGAACAATGCACGCCTGTACAAGCTTTTGACTGGCACAACGGCATTGCCCGAGAAAGGATGGCTGCCGTCCATGTGTGTCAAGACAGTCAATCCGTGGGATACGTCCAGACACATTTACACGTTTCACTGTTCAACACACGACGTAAAAGCACTGCGAAACCAACTCTTCACAAGCTGGTTCGGCAAAGGGGAAATATGTTTCTCAGCGTAGATGGCATCCCCATCAGCAAGCAAGTTCTTGTCATGACACCCCTCCGACAGGAATGACCGAGCGCACTCGTTTTCCTCCACGGGGCTGAATGCGCACGCGGAGCTTGGTATCCTCTTCCTGAACTCCACTGGTCACTAATTACCGCCGCGACCACTCGTGTGGTTTCCTTAACCTGCCCGACACATCAGAGCTATTTCCCCAATCGACCTGAGCGCAATTCGTTTCTTGGCAGTAGGCTTGTGTATAATATAGTGAGCGCGGGAGCGCGCCCCTCGATTTTGACCTTATTTCTGACCCCCTCAGAGCATGTCCATCAGACAAACACATGGAATTTTCCAAGAAACTACAACACGAGACAAGCATGTTTCTGTATTCTGGTACTGTATTCCTACGTACAATGCCCTCCAAATTGCCGGGGTCAAATAGCGAGGCAGTGCCCCCCCACTAGTCCGAAATCCGCCCCCTAAATACACAAGCCTAATTGGCAGGTCTTTCAAAAACCCGGGGCATAGCACACCCAATACTGATTCCCACCCAGTCACAGTGCGATGAAGTGGGGTCCATGAGGGTCCACGACTGATTTTAACGCAGGCTTTAACATAGGAGACGAAGGATCGAGGTAGTAAATTTAGGCGGCTGATGAATTGGCCTGAACAATAGGT
>JALLOW010000135.1:0-73642 GCA_036939715.1 Shionodiscus oestrupii
TAATTTTTTTCAAAATCTTTTTAATTTTTATTACGCTAGATAGCTTATTTTTTATATACCAAAAATTAACCGAGTCTTCCACAAAAAAGTATTATCAAGAAAAATATGAATTTTATAACCCAATACGCTAACTCAGACAAAATTATTTCAATAAGAGAATTTTTTTATTTTTGAATTTTGATATATTAAGAAATGCAATTTGATGATATAAGTTCTTTTAAAGACTTAACTCATGTACCTATTGATCCATATACTCTAAAAGTCTATGGTCAAATGCAACAGGAATTGCTTTTCAATGATATATCCTTTTATAATGAATCTTATAAAATTAAAAAATCGATGGATGAGCAATCTGCTAAAACAGCGTTAAATATGTTAAATATCAATCATTCGCTATTTAAAAAAGATTGTATGGGTAGGTATAATTTGTATTATCAGCAGGTCTTAAATTGGTATGATTGGCATAATAAAGGTTATTGCCCATGGTGTAGCAATGTTCATGATATAATAACATGTATCGCCCATGATACAAAGAAATGTATCATTTTTGAAAAAATCCTCCTAATCCTCCACGAGGTTATCGTCGTCGACGAAAATAGGCTTTGATATAAGTCTTTTTTTTTAAGTCAAAGTAATAAAGTTTTTTAGGTATGTTTTAATTTTTATTATTACTTTATTCTTTATTTTGGAGGTTTTTTATTATTAAATCTATATAGTTAAAGAAGAGCAATCGGTTAGCTCGCTAGGCTCATGTTCTAGAGGTTGTAAGTTCGAATCTTGCCTTTAACATTATTTAATTTTTTTCATTTTGCACTTCTTGATATAAGAAATTTTAATAGTTTTATTTCATTTTAGATGTTTATTGAATATTCATCAATTGAAAATAATATATTGTTTTTTATCAACAAATAAAATTGTTAGATATATCTTAGAGCTATAACAATATTGTCGCAATTAATTTATAAGACAATTTTTTTTGGGATAATTTTCATAAGTTTCATCAAATATACACGCACACAAATTTAAAAAAAATTAGATAGTATTTGTAAAAAATGCGTTAAATTATAGAATTTATAAATGTAAGTTAAATTTTTAGTAGAAATTAAACAATTTATTTACAATTTATTAGCAGCTATGAGTCTATAAGTGATAAAGAAATCTTATATTAATTATAATGTATTAAGCAGGATTAAGGTATTAATTGATTTCGAAAACAAAAAGTACTTTTGAAGTTCGAAAAAATGTATTAATTGTATAAATAGACTTGTGTCTAATTTCAAGACATGAGGTTGTTTAAAATATTTTATCTTGTTTTTTTTATTTGTGATATACAGTAGTTAGTTGATTCTATTTTTGAGTTTTCAAAAATTTATTTTATCAAAGAGTTTAAGTATTAGAAAGTTGTGAATGTTTTATTCAGTAAAGTAACTTTGAAGAAAACTTTCTCAAGTTTTGGGCAAAATTTTCAAAGGCGTAGACGATTTTAATCTTTATCGCCTGGATGATCAAAAAAATTCCAAATATAAACAAGATTTTAACTATCGAAACTAATCCGAGTAATTTAGTCAGACAATGGAAAAATAGTTTATTAAAAATATATGGGACCAACGAAAAAATCAATAAAAAAAGAATGATTTTTTTAGTATTATTTAAAAAATTCTGTGTTATTTAAATTGTATACATGGTTTTTGGAAAAGTTTGGTGATCGTATAAGAACTATTCGACTTTTTATTTATTTATCGTAAATAGTAAAAATTAAAAGAAATAAACTTTAATACGATAAGACTAAAAAAGTAGATTTTTAATGTATCGATTGTTATCAAAATAACATTATTTGATAGCTACATTTGTAATAAATAATTATCAAAAGTATTTAAATAAGAAATTAACCTTAAAAAATTTATAAATAAAGATTTAAAGTTAAAAAAATTTAAAATTTTATAAATAATTTTAAATTATTAGAAATGAGTTTGATCCTGGCTCAGAGTGAACGCTAATAATATGCTTTACACATGCGAGTTGTACGTAATTTTATCGTAGCGAACGGGTGAAAAATACGCAATAGTTTATATTTTTTTGTTCAGTTAAATAATGTTTGCTTATTTAAAAAGTAACAAATTTAATAATTTGAACTGAAATTTAATTAAGACAATCTACCTTTTAATCTAAGATAAGCTATACTTTTCAAAATTTTTGATTTTGTTAACAAAATTAGATTGTAGTCTAATTCTTGAGTCTAGAGTAAAAATATACATTTGTAGTTTGTAGTAATATTAGATAATATAATTGTATCAAAAAGTTTAGTAAATAAAACAATCTAAAAAGATATTTTCAAAATAAAGGTTATCAATTTTTTTTTTTAACATAAAAAAAGTTACAACAATTAAATAACCGTTAAAAGATGATGTTGCGTAAGATTAGGTAGTTGGTAAAAATAATAGTTTACCAAGCCTTCGATCTTTAGTTGGTCTTAGCGGACGTGCAACCACACTGGAACTGAGACAAGGTCCAGGCTATATTAGCCAGCAGTGAGGAATATTGGACAATGAACGAAAGTTTGATCCAGCAATATTATGTGAATGATTGACTGCTAAATTTTGGTTGTAAAGTTTTTTCGTTAAAAACGATAATGACGTTATTTAAAGAAGTTTTAGTCCCGGCCAATCTCGTGCCAGCAGCCGCGGTAATACGGGAGGGGCAAGCGTTATTCGTCATTACTGGGCGTATAGGGTCCGTAGATTGTAATCTAAATTATATCTTAAAATTTAAAGTTCAATTTTAAAAAAGATATAAAACTGTTTTACTAGAGTTTAATACAGAAAAGTAGAATTTCATGTTAAGGAGTAAATTCCAAAAATACATGAAGGAATATCATTGGCGAAGGCAACTTTTTAGTATAAACTGACATTGAGGGACGAAAGTGTAAGAAGCGAACAGGATTAGATACCCTGGTAGTTTACACTGTAAATTCTGAGTGCTGTAATTTAAAAGTAATTTTAGATTTTTCAAGCTAACGCCATAAGCACTCCGCCTGAGGAGTATGATCGCAAGATTGGAACTCAAAGGAATTGACGGGAGCCTACAACAAGTGGTGGAGCATGTGGTTTAATGCGATAATCCGCGCAAAACCTTACCAACCCTTGACATATTGAAAAAAAAATGAAATTAAAATACATTTTTTATTTTTAAATTAAAAATAACTTAAATAGACGTAAATTATTATAAGATTTGAATTAGAACTTTAAACTTTAGTTTAATAATTTTTATATTAACTCTACTAAAGATTAAGTTTCGTCAAAAATTGAGTAGAAGTACTGTTCATTCAGTTTTCTTAGATTTGTGTAATGTATTTAGTTATGATAAATTAATCAAATTTCACTACAGGTGTTGCACGACTGTCGTCAGCTCGTGTTGTAAAATGTTGGGTTTATTCCTTTTAACGAGCGTAACTCTTATTTTAAATAATTTACTATTGATTCAAAAGGTTTTATAATAAAATTTTTTATTGTATCTGCAGATTAAAAAATTGATTGATAATTTAATTAATGTTTTTTCTCAGTGGTTAAAAGTGATGAAGTTAACTAAATTAGTATGAATCGCGCTTTAAAAAGACTGTAAATTAAGAAAAATTAAAGGAAGGTGAGAATTAAGTCAAGTCACTGTGGCCCTTATGGGTTGGGCTACACACGTGCTACAATGAAAATGACAATAAGTAACAAAAATAAAAATTTTTAGTTAATCTTTAAAAATTTTCTTAGTTCGAATTGTAAACTGCAACTCGTTTACATGAAGGTGGAATCACTAGTAATCGCAAATCAGAATGTTGCGGTGAATGAGTACTTTGGCTTTGTACACACCGCCCGTCACATGCAGAAAGCTAGTTCTATCTGAAAATTATACTTTTTTATTTTTTTTTTTTAATAAAAAGGTTAATTCATTGAAAAATTAGTAATTTGGATGAAGTCGTAACAAGGTAGCTGTACGGGAACGTGTAGCTGGAACAAATGAAATAGTTTAGCTGGTTAGAACGCTGGAATCATAATCCAGATGTCGAGGGTTCAAATCCCTCTTTCATTATTAAATTTATCTTTTTCTATTTTTATTGGTATAAGTGTCATTTGTAGTCAAACAAATAAATTTTATATCTTATAATTGTATATTTTTTCTAATTTTTTTTTGGTTTGATATTATCATTAGGTTTATTAATCTGTAATCAGGCACATATGCATCTATTAATTTAAAGTTAATACTATTATAATTATATGAACGCTATTTTTATAATAATGCATATTTATAGTGTTAGTTTTGAACTATTTAATGTATTTTATTGATTTCTGATAAAAAAATAGTTAAAATAATAGTGAAAGGTTTAGCAATAAATTAGATTTCAATATTAATAAAATTATAGCTAACATTAAAAATAATTTTTAAAAAATACAGCTGTTAGTTTATATTTAAAGGCAATGTGTAACAAGAATACTATAAATAGTGTGTTGAATTTTAAGAGTCAGAAAAAAAATTTGATTTGAAAGTTCTTAAACTGTAGTTTTAAACAAAAAAATGATTCAACAACAAACAATTTTGAAAGTAACAGATAATTCAGGCGCTAAAACTGTAAAATGTATTAAGGTTTTAAAAGGTTTTAATAGACGCTTTGCCGTTTTAGGTAATACTATAATAGTTTCGATTCACAAATTGCGTAATAAATCCCGAATTACATCAAAAGTGCAAAAAGGTGATGTTCATAAAGCTATTATTCTTAGAACTAAAAATAAAACAATTAAAAAAGATGGTACAGTAACTTTTTTCCAATCAAACGTTGTTAGTTTAATAAATAAACAAGGAAAACCATTTGCATCGCGTATAATAGGCCCTATACCGAAATTTTTGAAAAAAAGAAAAAAACTCAAGTTTGCAACACTTTCAGCTGGAGTTGCATAATAAAATCAAAATGTTTTTTATTGAAAGATACATACATAAAGTAATAATTTACGATCTAATTAATACATTTTTTTATAAAAATTTAATAAAAATTCCTAGATTAAAAAAAATAATTTTGAATTTTGGGTATCGAAAATCGAATTTCAAGTATCTTGTATCAAGTTTATTAGCCTTAGAATTTCTTACATCTAAAAAGGCTATAATAACAACATCAAGGCGTTTAAATGTTTTTCTTAAAATTAAAAAAGGTAATCCTGTCGGTTGTAAAATAATTTTAAAAAAGAATACTATGTATCTTTTTTATTTAAAATTATTGATTTCTATTTTTTCAAAAGCTAAACAATCACAAAAATCTCGATTTCAATGAGATTTGACAACAATAAAGTTTGTTTCATTTCAAATAAGAAATCCTTTATTATTTTCAGAATTAGAAAATCAATTTCAATTTTTTAAAGATATACCACGATTAGATATAACATTATTTACAACTTCTAATTCACAAAAAGAACTTTATTTTTTATTGAAATCTATTAAATTTATTTTATAAATTTGATATAATGTGTTACTATAAAATTTATTGACAAAAATTTAATTTTTTTAACTTTACCAGGATAAGTGGTCGAGTGGTTTAAGACGTTAGTTTTGAAAACTATTGTATTTTAAAATACCGTAGGTTCGAATCCTACCTTATCTTAAAGTTATGATCAAATAAATATTAACGAGTTTTATTTAAACATATAAAATTTTCATATAATTTGTATTTGGTCCTATAAAATTTATCTGATTTAATTTCATTAGTAATCTTTAAAATAATTTTTATCTTGTAGTCAACCATTTTAAGTATTTTCAGAAGGTTTAATTCAATAATTTAAATTACATTTTGATACGTTTTTTAAAAAATTCCTTTAAAACAGTTTCAGTATTTTTTTAGAAGTAAAACCTTTTTTTTCAAACTTACTTTTTAATAGTTTATGTTCGGTGACAACTTGCATTATTTAAAATAATTAATTTATTTTTTTGTTTTAATAAAAATTTATTTAAAAATTCTATTACAGATTCTACTAGTAATATAAAGATCTAGAGATTTTTAATTAAAAAGAGTCAAATATTTTGTTTTAGGTACTGCTATAGAATTTTTTAAACGAGAAGGTTCGTGGTGCCTGACAAAAATGTTAACACTTTTAATCACACATATTAATTTGTTTACATGATTTTAAATTTAAAATTAATTATATATTTTAAATGCCACATTAAATGATATTATGAAACCCATTGAATATTCAAATTTTAAGAATTTCATTAGAGTATTTTTATAAACAATTCATTTACAACTCCTAATTTTAATAAATTATTAATCACTTAAAATAATAATTTAGATACAAAAGTATTTGCATAATTACATTGTTAGGACAACAAATAGTGTTTGATCAATAATAATAAAAATATTTTATTATTTTTAAAAAATGAATTATATTTGAAAATTATATAGAATTCCCATTTTTTGAAAAAATCATAAAATATTTTTTAGTTATTAAAAAATTCAAATAACAAATATTCATCTACGATGTCTTAATGTTCAAAATTTTCGGAATTAAATATTAAATAAAGTGATGTCAAATACTTGTTTTAAAATAATCAAATTAAACCTGAAATTTAGGTCCTAAATACATGGACAATGTTTTTTCGTTCTCTAGTAGTGATGACTTTTATATTAATTTTGAGTATCAAACAGGTTTGCAAGAATGGTCAATTTTTTAGATGATTGAAATTCTTAGTATTCGATAAGAAAATGTTTTAGACGTAATAGTAGATTTGGGTTTAATATTAAGATAGTTTGTTGTCTCAAGTATTTCGAGGTGTTTTTTATTGATGATTACTGGCAATTAGTTAATGTTATGTAAGATTTAATAGTAATATTCATTTTTGAGAAAGTAGGGCAAAGTTATGTAAATGTAACTCAGTTGACACCAAGGTAGATTAACTTGTTAATAATATTAGCAACCACGAGCGTGGTATATATTATGGACGAAAATTTAAAGTTGTTTGTGTTCAACCTTAAGAAACAACTAATAATCATAAGACTTTTGGTAATTCTAATTAGATTATATAAGATTTTTCAATAAATCTTTTAATAGGGTTTGTTTATATAGTTAAAAAAAGCATATTAATTCTTACGGTATGAGAGACTTTAATACTAATCGTATTAATGCTCAAATGCAGTTTAATTAAAAATGAGATGCTAAATATAGATGAATGATTTAAGAATTAGAGGCAAATAGTAATAAAATGTCTATTTAAACTACTTTGGTTGCAGAAAAATGTGAATAAAGTCTTTTCTACTCAGCAACTCAAATTATCTTTTCTGAACTTATAAATTTTTGCAGTTAAAGAAGACAATCAAAAAATTTAGAACTGAAAACATTTAAAAATGTATATTTGTTTTGAAAAAAATATTCAATTTTAAAATTGAATACCTTAGGAAGATAGTTCAGTAGGTAGAACAGTGGTTTTCAAAACCAAAAGCCAAGGGTTCAATTCCCTTTCTTTCTGAATTGTTTATTATTTTACAAAATTTAATGATTTATTTTTTTCAAAGTTAATCATAGTTAAATTAACTTCATGAGTAAAATTTTTAAATTTTTTTGATTTCGGTGTGTAATAATATTTATAAATTATGATAATTTATAAAATTAAAATATGGTTTCAAATGTAATAATACTGACAAATTTTATATGTTATGGTTGTTTATTTTTTTTGAACACATTATTTGACTTGTTTTTTTAATCATTTTACATCTACGCATGATATTGACATTTTGTAAATGTTGTATAATTATTTATATTTATTATTTTGTAGGTTAAATCCCTGCTTTAAGCTATGGAAATAAATTGACTAGAGTTATTATGGTTGTCAGATAAAACTATTCCAATAAGAGAATTTTTTTACTTTTGAATTTAGTTATAATTAATAAAAAAGTTTAAAATGACTGATAGCATATTTGTACATTTTAATGAGTTTGTAAAACAAAAGCGTAAATTACGTAGATCACGTTTTAATTATTTAAAAACAAAACATAGTTGACATTTAGTTGATCCGAGCCCTTGACCGTTAGTAGCGTCTTTCGGCGCATTTTTCATGACTCTAGGGTCTGTATTATATATGAATAAATTTTTAGGTGGTGGTCAACTTATTTTGATTGGTATTACTGTGTTGTTTTATGTAATGTACACCTGATGACGTGACATTATTAGAGAAGCAACATTTGAAGAGCAACATACGTTAGCTGTTCAACGAGGTTTACGATTAGGAATGGTTTTATTTATTGTATCAGAAATTATGTTCTTTTTTGCATTCTTTTGGGCTTTTTTCCATTCAAGTTTATCACCTGTTTATAATTTAGGTGGGGTATGGCCTCCAGAAGCAATTCAAACAATTCAAACTTCAGGAATTCCTTTAACTAATACGTTTTTTCTTTTAAGTTCAGGTGCTACAGTTACTTGAGCGCATCATGCAATAATAGTAAGAGCAAAAAAACAGGCAATACTTGGACTTTTATTTACTGTATTATTAGCAACTATTTTTACCTTATTACAAGGTATGGAATATGTAGAAGCTCCGTTTAATATCAATGATAGTATTTTTGGTTCTTGCTTTTATATGGCTACTGGTTTTCATGGTTTTCACGTCTTTATTGGCACCTGTTGTTTGATTGTATCGCTTTTACGAATTGTTTTTAATCATTTTACATCTACGCATCATTTTGGTTTTGAGTCTGCAGCATGGTATTGACATTTTGTAGATGTTGTATGGTTATTTTTATTTATTACCGTATATTGATGAGGAGGTATTCATTAAATTATTCATCAATCTAAAATTGAATATAGTTTTTAACAATTTTTTATTTTAGTATATGTTTTTGTAAATAAAGCTAGCTTAAATATATAATTACTTATTAATTTTAGATATGGCCTTAAATTCGATAGGGTTAGTAATTTATAGATGTCGTTGTTGTTTTTTATAACAATATAATTAATTGGTTTTAAAAATAAATACCAACAATGTTTAAAAAATGATTATACTAATTACTATTTGCTGAATTATCTTTTGTATTCTACTGCCACAAAAATTAATCTTTTTTAGAGTTGTAGCCATTAACATCTATATGATAATATTACTTCAAAAATTAATTAGGTTTTCCACAAAAAATTGGTATTAAAAAAGTATGATTATTATAACCCAATGCGATAGTCCGGCACTTTAGCAAACTTATTTATCTGATCTTGTTAGCATTACTATGGAAGGAATCCTAATTTTTAATAAATAAAGTATTATTAAACAAATTAAACCATAATTAACAATAGGTTTAAAGAAATTTTATTAAAAAGTTGAAATGCGTATACTAAAAATCAAATTTGCATTTCTATCACATTACAAAATTTAAATCGTTATATAAATTTTTTATATACTCAAATAAAAAGCTTAAAATAAATTTTTAAACAATTAAGAAATTTTGTTAAAAAATCTTTTTTAAAAGAAGCAATTAATATTTTGTTGGTTATTATTTCTGAGAGAAAATCAGCTAAAATTTTAGTTGAATTCATCAACGAACAATTTTCGACGTAATCAATTAAAAATAAAAATATACATTTTGGTAAGTTTTCTCTTCAGTTATTTAATTCTAAAATTGATTATTATTAATCAACCGTTTATACAGTTAATGGAAGATTTTGTATTAAAATTTGATTATGCGAGAACGATAGTTAATAAAAAATACAAAAAGGTCAGTTATCGAAATATAATCTTCGTGTAAATATATTCATTAGATTAAAAATTATTAGATCAGATACTATTACATCACGACAAATTAAAGCCGCAAGACAAGCTATTATCATAAAACTAAGTAGACAAGGACAATTGTGAATACAAATATTTCCTACACTTTCTATCACAGCAAAACCTACTGAAGTTAAAATTGAAAAAGGTAAAGGTATTGTCTCTACTTTTATGTCAAAAGAAACTTATTCTTACTAATTTTTTAAAAATTTATTATCAATTTTGGTTTTAACCATCCTGCAGTTTATGGTGAATTGAGTAATAAAATTAGAAATAATTTAAATATAGCAATAATCATGTGATATTTTTAATAAAAGGCCCGATGATAACATACTCAAAGATATTTTATATATCACTGAATTTAACTTTTTTGAGTATTCTTTTTATTATTACTTTAGTAACTGCAGTAAATATTTGTATTTTTGTACTAAAATTTCTTACAGTAGAATGATCATAAAAATAACTAATTTATGTTTTTATTTTGATAAAAGAGGTAAATTTAAGTTTTAAAGTCAACTAATCTAAATTTTATAGAAGTAAAAAAATTAACAACTAAAATATTTATGCATTTCACAAAAAAAAGACGAAATAAACCATTATATAAAAAATTTTTACCGTTGAGAAAAAATATTCAAAATAGAGGCAAATTTTTAAGATTTAAAAAAAAGAAATGGCAAAAATTTCAACGTTTTATTTCTAAATTTAGAAAAAAAAGATTTCATGATCCTGTATCGTATTTTTTATTTAATTTCAAAAATTTTTTTCCTAGAAAATTTAAATATAATTTGCAAAATAAACAAAAATTAAGCCTTTTTTATGGAGGTATAAAAAAAAATTCTTTAAAAAAACTGATAAAATATACTTTGATAAAATTCAAAAGCTTAAGTATACATGCTACTATTTTATTTATTCAGAAGTTAGAAACTAGACTGGATACTGCATTATATAGAGCACATTTCTCTTATAGTTTCAAAAATGCGAGACAACTAATTTCTCATAAAAAAATTTATGTTAATAACAGGATGGTTCAATTCAATTCTTATGAATTGAGGAAAGGAGATTTAATAACACTCGATAAAAACATATTTAAATTCGTAATATTTAATATTAGTGAGTCTAAACAAAAAATTTGATCAATACCTCCAAAACATTTTTATATAAATTATAAAACGCTCCAAATTTTAGTGATAGAAGAAATCAATTATACCAATTGTTTTATTTATTATCCTTTCTGAATCGATTTTCATTCTTTCATTAAATTTTATGAAAGATAGAATATATAAACTTTATCTTAGTTTTTTAATTATTAAGTCATTTTATATTTTCTTTTCGAATCAAGTAAATTTTTTTTCAAATTAAAGCAACAGAAAAGAATATAAATAATATTTTTAAATTTTTTCTTAGTGATTTTTTTTATTGTCTTTAGTAGCTCAGAGGTAGTAGCGAGTGGCTGTTAACCACTAGGCCGTTGGTTCAAATCCAACCTAAAGAGAGTTTAGTTATATTTTTGGTTAATTTTTTTATAAAGTTTGAAATAAAAACATCTTAATAATTTATATTGTATAATAAAATTAAAGCTGAATTTGATGTATGATTTATAATTGGTTGTTGTTCCTATAAAATATTTTACTATAATATAAAAATGTTAATATTTAAAGAAATACAGCTACTACCTGAAATTTTTTTAGGTATTTCTATAATTTATTTGATTATTCACGGCACTTTTATATCTGTGAATACCAAGTATTTACTAATTCAAAACTCTGTTTCATATTTGAGTGTATTAATTGTTATTTTATTTTGTTTTTTACTAATAGATAATGTTGTTGAATATAATGAATTCCAAATATGCAACAGTACAATTACAATCGATTACTTAAGTTACTCTTCTAAGATTTGAATAGCTATTATGACAGTTTTTTGTTTTTTATTGATTCAACGTTATATAAGTATACAAAAGATCAATTATTTTGAATATAGTATTTTAATATTATTTGCTTTACTTGGTATTTTTTTTATATGTTCTGCAAATGATTTAATTACCACATATCTATCAATTGAATTGCAAAGTTTGGCTTTTTATATCATGGCATCTATGAAAAAAGATTCAGCTTTTTCAGTAGATGCTGGTTTAAAATATTTTATTTTAGGTGCTTTTTCATCTAGTTTATTTCTGTTTGGATCCTCTATTCTGTATGGAGCTAGTGGTAGCGTCAATTTTGAAGATTTAAAAAATCTTTTTTTTTTGATAGATATAGAATATGATAATGTAAACGAATTTTCTCCACATATTTTTACTAAACATCTTTTTCTTAATGGAAGTTTAATTCAATTTGCTTTGATATTTATACTTGTAAGTCTGTTATTTAAATTAGGAATTGCTCCTTTCCATTTATGATCTATTGATGTATTTGAAGGTTCTCCTTCTAGTTCAACTTTTTTTTTTGCAGTAATCCCTAAGTTAGCAATTTTTATTTTACTTATTCGAATTTTTTATTCAAGCTTTTTTGAATATGTCATTAAATGACGTTATTACATTGTGATTCTTGCTTTATTGACAATCATTATTGGCTCTTTTGGGGGGTTGGAACAAAAAAAATTAAAAAGTCTTTTAGCATATAGTTCTATTAGTCATATGGGTTACACATTGATTGCTTTTATTACAGGAACTTTTGAAGGAATGCAAGTATTATTTTGTTATCTTTTTTTATATATGATAGTAGGTTTATACATGTGGTCAATTTTTTTAGTGTTGCAACTAAAATATAAATACATCAAAAAACAAAATAAAGATTTAGCGGATTTAGATTCGATAAATAAATCTAATAATATTTTAGCTTTATTTTTTAGTACAGTTTTGTTATCTATAGCAGGTCTTCCACCAATGATTGGGTTTTTAGTTAAGATAGGTATTTTTTTAGCTTCTATGGAAGCGTCGATTTATTTTGTTGCAATAATTAGTATTTTATGTAGTGTAATTTCAACTTTTTACTACATCCGAATAATAAAAATTATGTATTTCGAAAGTTCTGTAGCTGGTAAATTATACTGTCCTATCAATTCTGATATGTCAGTATTAATAGTTTGTTTATTTTATTTTTTATTATTTTTGTTTGTAAATCCTACATTAGTTTACTTAATTTCACACAAGATAGTTTTATTGTTAAGTATAAAAATGCTGTAACTTTTAAATTAAAAAATACGATTTAAATTTTATGATTATAATATTAAAATAGGTGTTATATAATTAAACTTTTATTTAAATATTACTTTTAATTGGTTTTTTATTTTTTTGGTTTTTGTTTAAATCGTTTCCGGAAATATTTTTTATTTTACAGTAATAATATATTTGTTTTTAATTGTTAAAATTGTGCATATGTTTTAGCTATTTGAAAAATTAATGTTAAGAGAATTATTGCGTGTTTCCGGTCAAAGTTAACAGACTTTAAATAATGTTTTATTTTTGAAGTTTTTTTGGAATTATCTTAATTTTAGTGGAGTGGTAACTTGAATTTACCACAGTTTAATTTATTATTAGTAAATATTGAGCTCTTTTTTTTTAAGATTTGAAATTGTTTTTTTAACTAATTGTACCAGCTCAACATAAAAAAATAAAAATACTACGGAAGAGTAATTTCTTTTAAAAATGAATTTATTGATTAGATATAGAATTATGTTTTGTAGAGTAGTTAAAGTAATTAAAAAAATATTATTTTTGGAAAAAAAGTTAGATGTCGCAGAAAAGTTTTTAAACTTATTTTAACGGTAATCCCAAAAAAAATTTTAACTAATTTTTCTTAAGCTAAATAACATAAATTGATAAATATGTTCAATTGAAAATCTTTCGATATTAGCTCAAGTCTGATTCTAGCTTTTCCAGCACTTTTAGCTCAGTTGGATAGAGCAATAGCCTTCTAAGCTGATGGTCATAGGTTCAAATCCTATAAAGTGTTAACGTTAAACTGTTTTATTAATAAATATCTCAAGTTTTTTAATTTTTTTTACGGTATATGGTATTATCTTTAATTGCTTCTTTTCCATTTGTAAGTAAATTATGATGAATTCTTTTTGTAAATTTAAATTTTAGTTTAGGAATTGATGATATTTCACTTATATATATATTAATAAGTTAAATCAATGTTAAAAAAAGAATTTTTAATTGCTTTTTTAGTAATAGGTTTTTTTTCATTTTAGATTTATTATTATTTTATATTTTTTGAAAGTATTTAAATTCCAATGACACAGTAGTTTATTTATGATTACTAGAAGCGTATGTTAAAGCAGCAATTGCAGGTTTTATTATTTTAGCTGGAATCTATCTAAAATTAGCATTATATACTTTTTTACATTTTTCGTTTTCATTGTTTTCGGAAACATTTTATTATCCATAATTTTTAATAACATATTTGTTTGCAATTGCTGAAGCTTCTTATATGTTTTTTATAGTTATTTGAAAAATATAGGCAATATTGTCACCTTTCCAACAAAACATAATTTCAATAAAGGCCTTTGGTATTAAATTATTTTTAATAGTAAATAAAATTTTTCACAATTTAACCTAATTTTAACAAAAATTGTTTTCTTTCTTTTAAAGAAATTTAGGATTGTTAATGTTAACAATGCGATGGTTCAAAATTCAGAAATGAAAGTATTAGGGAGACAAGGTTCTTTTTAAGTTAGATTTTTTGAAGACTAATGACATTATGTCTTGCAAAGTAATATATATTATTAAATTCACTATTTTAAACAGAAAAAGTCGAACGGTGAGGCTTTAGAAATGCTGCTTAAATTTGCAAGCCAGAAACCTCCAAAAAAAAGTCATAATGGTACCTCTCTAAGCTAAATAACATAAGTTGGTTAATGTGTTAGATTGCAAATCTTTCAATATCGGTTCGAGTCCGATTTTAGCTTTTTCAGCACTTTTAGTCCAGTTAAATAAAGCAATGATTTTTTAAGTTAATAATTATAGGTTTAAGTCCTATAAAGTGCAAATGTTAAACTTTTGATTAATAGATATATCAAATTTTTTAATTTTTCTTATGGTATTACCTTTAATTGGTTCTTTTTTATTATTGTTTGTCTCTAGTTCAAACCATTTTTTATTAAAATTTATAGCTTTAAACATATCTTGTTTTTCATATTTAATTTCTTTGTTTTTATGATTTTTTTTTAATAACTCAATTAGTTCTTTTCAATTTGTAAGCAAATTATTATGAATTCCTTTTATAAATTTGAATTTTAGTTTAGGAATTGATGGTATTTCACTTTTTTTTATTCTTTTGACTACTTTGTTAATTTTTTTATGTATATTAATAAGTTGAACCAGTGTTAAAACAAATATAAAAGAATTTTTAATTGCTTTTTTAGTGATGGAGTTTCTGTTAATTGGAGTTTTCTCCATTTTAGATTTATTGTTATTTTACATTTTTTTTGAAAGTATTTTAATTCCAATGTATTTAATTGTCGGCGTATGAGGCTCTAGAGAAAGAAAAATCAGGGCTGCGTATTTTTTTTTTCTATACACTTTATTAGGTTCTGTTCTTATGTTATTGTCTATTTTATATATTTTTTATCAAATAGGAACTACTGATTATGAAATTTTATTAACATTTGTTTTCTCTAAGATGGAACAAAAACTATTATGGTTTTCTTTTTTTGGTTCTTTTGCGACTAAAGTTCCAATGGTACCAGTTCATTTATGATTACCAGAAGCGCATGTTGAAGCACCAACTGCTGGTTCTGTTATTTTAGCTGGAATTTTATTAAAATTAGGAACATATGGTTTTTTACGATTTTCGTTTCCATTGTTTCCAGAAGCATCTTTTTATTTTGCGCCAATAGTATATTTGCTTTCAATTGTTGGAATTGTATATACGTCTTTCACAGCGATTCGGCAAACTGATTTTAAACGAATTATTGCGTATACTTCGGTAGCTCATATGAACTTAGTAATGGTAGGTCTATTCAGTTGTAATAGTATCGGCTTAGAAGGAGCAATCTTACAAAGTTTGAGTCATGGTTTTGTTGCAAGTGCTTTATTTTTAATTATTGGAATAGTTTATGAAAGACATCACACTAGAATGGTTAAGTATTACGGAGGATTAGTACATACTATGCCGTTATATACTTTTATTTTTTTATTTTTTACAATGGCAAATATTGGATTACCGGGTACTGGAAGTTTTGTAGGTGAATTTCTAATATTAGCGGGTTCTTTTAAAACGAATACAAGTGCTACTTTTATTAGTGCTACTGGTATGGTTATTAGTGGTTGTTATTCGTTATGATTATTTAATAGAATTTCTTATGGTAATTTAAAGGTTCAATATTTAAAAGAGTTTATTGATATCAATAAACGAGAAGCATATATTTTTTTACCATTGATTTCTGGAACCATTTCTATTGGTCTTTATCCAGAATTTTTTCTACATTCAATGCATATAAGTATTAATATGTTAATTGAAATTACACATCTTTGCAATTTATAAATGGTATATATTTTGGAAGCAGAAGTATTAAAAAACAAATCAATCTATTTTTCACTGACAAAAATTTTCGGTATTGGTCAATTTCAATCCTTTTTAATTTGTAAAAAGTTAGGTTTAGCTTACAATTGTAAATTGATTAACCTAACAGAAGATCAAATTGAAAATTTGATAAAGTTTATAGAAAACTCAAATTTATTGATAACTAATAATTTAAAAAAGTCAAAAATTAAGATTGCAAAGAAATTAATTCAAATTAAAGCATATAGAGGAATTCGAAAATTACGTGGTTTTCCTATAAGAGGTCAACGCACTCACACTAATGCTAAAACAGCATCTAAGTTTAAGTTTAATTAAACGTGGATAGTTTTGATAAAATTAAATTTGAATACTCGATCAAAATAACTATAAATTTATACAAATTTAAAAGTTTATGTTTATTATTTTACTTATTCATTCAAAAAATTCGAACTCATTAACAAAGTTTTTAAAGTTTATTTACAAACTTAAAATAGATAAAACTTTCAAATTAAAATTTTATAGTATACAATCACAACAAAAAAAAAATTTTTCATTTTTTTCTACGTTACAATCACCTCATGTCAATAAAAAGTCTCAAGAACAATTTGAATATTCTTTGTACAATAAAAAATTAAAAGTTAATGCATCTCAAATAATTAAATTTTTAATAATTTGAAAAATTATTAAAATGAAAATGTTTACAGATATAAAAATAAGATTAAAATTTTGAGTCAAAAACGATGAGTTAAAAAATATTAGATTAACTAAATTAGATTATGATAAATTTAAACTACCATATTTAAAAAAAAGAAATAAAAGAATTGATTTTAAATTAGCTAAATTTTTTTCAACACAAAAAAATTGAGAATTTAATTATGTTGAAAAGAATAACAAAAAATCTTCTTTAATTTTAAATACGGCATTAAAAAGAGAAAAAAATTCGAATTTATTTGTTGGATCAAAACAATCTAATTTATTTAGTAAATCTACAATAATCAAAACATTTACCATTTATTCTAAAAAAAAAAGAACTAAAACTAATTTTACATCACTTACTTTTTTAAAGTTATTAGATATTTATGGTGAGATTTTGATAAAAAATTTATCTAGAAGTTTAGATAGCTCAGTTGGTAGAGCAAAGGACTGAAAATCCTTGTGACGGCAGTTCAAATCTGTTTCTAAACATATGAAAAATTCTTTATGAAACATATCAACTAATTTGAAAAACAATCAAATATCACAAAGAAATTCTGCGCATCAACCAAAAACAGAGTCAATTGTTACTTTTTTAAATATTCTTTGAAACGAAGGTTTTATTTTAGGTTATAAAATCGATACTTTAAACCCAAGTTTTTTGAAAATTTTTTTAAAATATAAAAATGGAAATCCGGTAATAAATTCTATAAAATTGATTTCTAAACCTAGCCGTCATATATATTATTCAGTATCGCAACTATGAAAACTTAATTCAAAAAAAAGTCTGACGGTATTAACTACTTCAAAAGGTTTAAGGACAATTTATGAATGTAAAAAAACTCGAATTGGAGGTACCCTTGTTTTTATAGTCAAATAAAATGAATTATATTGAGAAAAAATATTTTGTTAAAATTCCAAAAAATGTATCAATGTATTATTGTGAAAGTAATCATCTTATTGTTTTTGTAACTTCTTTTACTCGAAAAACATTGATATTAAAAACTAAAGTGATCCTTGAAAAAAAGAACCGAATGCTTAAAATAACTCGAATTCCCTTTTTTGATATTTCAAATAATGAAAGAAAAAAATTAAAAGTTATACAAGGAACACAAGTAAGTTTACTAAAACAAGCACTATTTGATATCTCATGTACTTTTTGTAAAAAACTTAATCTTATTGGAGTAGGTTTTCGTGTATCTACTTTAAAAATACTTGAAATAAATTTATTGCATTTTAAATTAGGTTATAGCCATCAAATTTATTTTAAGATTCCATCAAATTTAAAAATGTGTTGTTTGAAAACTAATAGAATTTTTATCATAGGATATTCTTACTTATTTGTAACCCAGATTGCTTTTTTAATTAGGTCATACAAAATTCCTGAACCTTATAAAGGAAAAGGAGTACTTTATAGCACGGAAAAAATGATATTAAAAGAAGGTAAAAAAGTTTAAAAATGAAAATTAAAAAAATCAAAAATTCGAATTATAAACTATTTAAATATAATTTGATACAATTACAAATATATTCAAATGAATTTTTTTCTAATAATATTGATTTTTCATTTAATATAATTGAACAAATAGAAGTATACTTAAAACAAATACTAAAAGTTATTTTTGAATATCATGTATGACAATTTAAAATTTTATTTATAGGTTTTCCTATTGTTTCTAATATGAAACAGGTAAAACTTCTACATTTCACAAATCATGATTTTATAACAGAACAATCTTGAGTCAACGGAATTTTAAGAAATCGTTTTTCAACACTAACTTATTTAAAATTGATACAATCACAAAATTTTTCAAAAAGTATTAAGCTTTTATTAACAATAAAAACAAAACCACATTTAGTTGTTGTCTTTAATCAAAAAATTGATAATAGTTTAGTAAATGAATTTTATAAAGCTGGAATTCCTATTATTTATTTAAATTGAAACTTTTTAAACAAATTTAAAATAACTTATAAAACTTTAGGAAGTTTTCATTTTGTTGAGAAGAATATAAAATTAGTTTTTTTCTTTTTATTTTATTCATTACTAAAAAAAGTTCCGTTAAAAAAAAAAAAGAGAAAGTATAAAAGTTTTTTATTAAATAAACATGAAAAAAAGTATGATAAAAAATCAAAAATTTTTCATAATAAAAAAAAGAGCTCTGCCCTAGAAATAGGGATAAATAAAATGAAAAGAGCTATCCAAAGGCAAAAGTATACATTCCACAATTTGATATTTTAACACTAGGTGCACAAGTATCCGGACTTTTATTTACTTTAATGTTTTTTTATTATTTTAACATTATTTCAACTATTCCAAATTTTATAGAAGTAAAAAAATTTAGAACTAAAAAATTAGCAAAAAATTCAATCGATATTTGTATGATATATTTTAGGTTGCTAAATAATGAAAAATTAATCACCGTGAAGTATATATTATTTTTGAAATAACTTGACGAAGATAAAAGGTTAAAATTAATTGATATAATAATATATTTAAATATATAATTATCGGTTCGATTCCGGTTGTCTTAAAAAAACTCTGTCGTTAGCATATTTCTATAAAACAGTGTGAATCTGGTTTAAAGTTTTACTAAAAAGTATGTTTAAAGATACTACTATATTTTAAATATGAAAGCTTTTTACGATAATTAAACAAAAATATGTTCATAACAGTTAGTATTTGAAAAACCTAAAAGATTGATTTATTAAACATAATAAATATCCGTAAGATCCTTTGTATTTCTCTAAAATTTTCAATATTAACTTCTTTTTTTTCAATAAATTCTAATTATATGTATTATTTTAACAAATATCGGATATAACTTGAGTAGTATTTCGAAAACAATGTATCATCTCAAAACCAACCTAAATGTTTTTTAATCAAAGAATGTCAAAAAAGATTTAAAATTACTACCTGCAGCAATAAAATCTGTCGCTAAATTATTAATTTTATACTGCTCTAATTCTAAAACATTTATAAATGACAAGATTTAGAATTTTTATGAAAATACAAGGGAAACACATACAATTTTTTAAATCATTAAAAAAAAAAAGAATTATATTTAGTTTTTACGAATTCCAAAATTAAACCTGAAAAACATTCATCAAACTAAATTAGTTTCAAAAATGTAATTTCATCTAAAAATTTATAGAAAGTAAATATAAATACCCGTATAAAAAAATTTATATTTTTAAATTAGCCAAAAAAAAGAAATATTATCTTTTGCGATATTAAACTCTAGAGTAGATATTATATAAAAAACTACATTAAATAATATAAAACCTTTTTTAAAAATATTTGAGCAAAATTTAAAAAATTAGTTTTTTCAAACGTTAAGAAATATTTTAAATACAAGACAATTGTTTTTGATTTATTTCAAAAAAAGTGTAAAAAAACTTTGAATAATGTTAGTGTTGACACAATAAAATGAATTTTATGTAGGTTATTATTCAAAAAAGATATTACTATGTTGTTTCTTGTAACAAACAATATAAAAAAAACTAATCATATTATAACTAACAAATTTAAATTATAAATTAAATATTATAATTTAAAAGTTGTGAAATATCATTGTATTTATAATAAACATTGATGTCTTTTAAAAAAGTCTAAGCTCAAATATTTAAGAAAAAAAATTGATTTATAAATTTAATTAATACAAATAAAATATATGCTCGTTTGGTGAAATTGGTAGACACGTCAGACTTAAAATCTGATTTTTGAATAAAAGTATCGGTTCAAGTCCGATAATGAGTATATTTATAATACATTTTTTTATCAAAATAAATATTAATAAACTTTAATTTTTATTTTAGTATTAAAAATAATCTAAGGTATGTCTATTTAATAACTAATTAAATAATCTTGCTAAAATTACTATCAAGGACATTTTAATTTTTGACAAATATCTTCTATTGTTGACAACAATTATAATTTTATTTATTGAGTACTTTAATTTAATATTGTTTCAAATAATGTATACAATGTTGAAAAAACTTAAAAAAACAAATAAAAGAACTTAATACTTGACTGATTTCAAGATTAAATGCACAAGTATTTTTACTTTGGATTTATTTTAAATTTTTTCTATTAATTTAAGTACCCGCCTGCCCCAAATTTTATAAAAATAAAAAAACTTTTAACTAAAAAATAGTAAAAGTGTAATAACTACAAAGTACAAATAATTTTTGAAACAACTTGGAAAGAAAGCCAAGGTTATAACTAATTAATAAATTTTATATTTTTAACAAATTTTTATTTAATTAAGATTATTTTTAAATACATGTTACTAATATGATTTTTCAATATTAAAAATTTTTTAAGACTAAAACAACAATTGGTTAAATAAATACTGAATATTATTTTTTATGTATTAATATACATTTTTTCTTAGATGTATTTTTATTACATTTTAAATATTTTTGGAATATAGCCAAGTTGGTAAGGCCTTCGTTTTTGGTACGAATATTCAAAGGTTCGAATCCTTTTATTCCAAAAAATAATTGTTTATAATAAATTAAACCTCTAAACATTTTAATTAGAACGAAGATAAAATAAGTTTAATATTTATTACTATTTAAAAATTCTATAGTGGTTGATACTCTTCATTTGGATTCTGCAAACGATAATATAGTAATAACGGTTGCTCACAAAAACCGATTTGAAATAATTATTTAAATATTATGATTAATCGATAAAAACAAAATTAGAAGAAAAAACTTATTTCAATAATTTTATTTATAGATTAGCCGATAATATGTATTTTTTATAAACTTACAAATAAATATGGCAACTTAAATTACATAATAAATTTTGAAAATAAAAATTTAATTAGTGTTTATATCACTTGTAATAAATATCTGTCCATTTATTTATGATAAATAACAATGTTTAAAATTCTATTCAAATAAAATATCTTTTGATAAATAATTTATTAAAAATTATTTATTTGTTATAATCGAAGAAGTTTAATGTAATTAAAACTAAAAAGATAAAAATTAAACAGATTGTTTTAAATACTAAAATTTCATTTTATTCACAAAATTAATTAATTTTAATAACATGTAAAATTATAAATACTGTTTTGAATAAATAATTAAAAAAAACACAATTATTGAAAAAATTTTATTTAAAATTAAGTCTTCATCGTCTAGTGGTTAGGACATTACCCTTTCACGGTGAGAACACGGGTTCAAATCCCGTTGAAGATAATGTTATTCAAAATAGTTTGAATAAAATTTGTAATTTTTGCAGATATAGTATTTTACAATTAATGGTCGAAGTGTTTTTTTTCAATAATAACCAATTCGATGTATACTTTTACTGCAGTTTAAATCCTCTTGTTATTATTTAGCATATATTTTAAATTTAAGAATAGAAAATTAATATCATTGGTAGACATTTTAAAATGAAAACTTATTCGATTTATTGGTCTTTTAAAAAAACATCTAGTAGTGATAGAACATAAAAATTCTTTTTTAACTTTCTCGAAGGATCAACGTCACTAAAAGCAGAAACGATGTTTCAATAGTACCTAGATAATCAGATAGACAATATTTAAAATATCTTTGTAAGTAGTTTTTTCGAGCGTTCCGAAAAAATTCAAGAATTATTTCAAATTTCTAACGCAGTTCTAAAAAACTTCGACATTTTAATAAATGTGTGGAAATCTAATATTAATTACAGTAATTTTGTCTTGCTTTCAATTTTAACTTTAGAAACAATTATTAGAATTAACAAAAACAATCGAAAGGAGGAATTAAATTTTTCAATTATCGCTGAGATAATTTATCTTATTGATAAATAAACACAAAAATTTAAAAAAAATTAAATACTAGAAATAAAAATACAGTAGATTGTAGCATTAACAAATTGGAGGTTGAATTTTATTTTAAAGATATAAATTAATTATGCGAAATAAAAATGAATTAAAACTATTTGTTTTTTAATTTAAGAACCGACAATGTTAATATTGTAACAAAGAAAAAAATTAAAAGATTTTAGAGAGACATGTATTTTTAACATGCTAATTATGATCGTTTTTTCTATAGTTCTTCTAATTATTGTAGAAAATACAAATAATATTTTTATAAAAAAATAGATATAGGTAATCTAAACATCACAATACTTGTAATAGCTCAAAAAAGTTTAATTTAATATCAGCCTATCACATTTTGATTAACTGTTATTAGTGCCTTTTATTAATAGAAATTTTTTTGTTTAATATAAGCCAAAATGATGAAATTGGTAGACATACTAGGTTTAGGTTCTAGTTCTTTTCTTAAAAGAGTAAGGGTTCAAATCCCTTTTTTGGTAATAAAATCATTTTTAATATTCAATAAAATCAAATTGAAAAAAGTTTAATTTGTTATACATTAATTTATAATTCATCCACAAAGTTTTTGTAAACATTTATGAATTACTGAAAAAAGGATATTTAATCATAAAAAACATATTTTATAAAACCTCTCGTGTTATCTGTCAAACTTTTTAGAATTTTCAATATTAATAAACACATAAATTAAGATTATACTGTTTATTTCATAAAAAAGAATATCTATATTACTGTAAAAAAGGTATACAAAAAAACAGTGAAGATAAAATTTTGTATATAATAAAATAACAGTGGCCATTCTAGAAAATTTTTTAGCATACATTATAATTACCTTTGTTTAACTTTAAAACTTATAGAAAATTATTGGAGATATTCAATATCTTTGGATGGAACTACAAAATAAATTATCGTCAATAAAAAAGATTTTTAACAAAAATTGGAATAAAATTCACGAATTTACTTTCCAACATTGAAAACAATGTTTCAAATAAAAAAGTATAAAATAAATACTTTCTAACTCTAAATTCAATAATGAGATATTCAATTTCAATTTTTATAAAACACTTTATTTCAAGAATATGTTATACTACATGACTTATTAAATAATTTGTACATTTAACGGAAAAAAAGATTGCATAAACCGATTTTTATTGAAATAGGTTATGTTGAGAGCGCAAACTTTAAAGAAAAATTAATGATATACGCGATCAATGAAAAATTTTTCGTTAATCTCATATATTAGAAAACCTTTAACAAAAGCATACAAAAATATAAATTAAATTGTACTTTAAATTGGTTAAAAAAAATTCTCGTGAAATAGGTGTCTATGCAAATCGAAGAGGGAAAAATATTAATGTTTTATAAATAAACGTTGTCTCAACAAAATAAATTGTTGCATTCAAAGAATTAAAATAATAATAAAATTTAATCCATAATATGTCTATTTAAACAAATAATAACAGTTTTTTGTAACAAATGTGATCATATTTGACGAAAAAAAGTCATTTTTTACGGTAACAAAAATCCAAGACTCAATCATAAAACTAATTGAAAAAAAAGATTAATCTTTTTTCTGATTACTTGAAGCTAACAAAATAATTATTTTATCAACAAATCAGAGATTGTAACTATGTCTTAATGTTTGTCCAAGCCAAATAAATCAAGTGAATTTATTTTAAATAAAAATTAAAAAAAATAATGACTACAATAAATCAAACATGTCGTGGCAAAAGAAAGAAAAAAAAAGTACGTAATAAAGTACCAGCATTAGATAATTGTCCACAAAAAAAAGGAGTGTGTACTAGAATTTTTTTAAGAACACCAAAAAAACCTAACTCAGCATTACGAAAATTAGTGAAATTAAGGTTAACTAATAATAAAAAAATAATGGCTTATATTCCTGGCGAAGGCCATCAATTACAAGAATATTCCACAGTTATCATAAGAGGCGGGCGGGTAAAAGATCTACCTGGAATAAAATATCATTTGATTAGGGGAAAACTTGACTTTAGTGGTTTAACACAAAGAATAACGTCTCGTTCAAAATATGGTACTAAAAAAAGGAACAAATAACAAACAATGAATAAAAAAATAATAAACCAATTGTTATTAAATGGTAAAAGTACTACTTCTGAAAAAATTTGATTGAAAAGTATTAAGTTCTTTGATAAATTATTTATTAAAGATCATAAAAAAGTGTTAAACCGAGTACTTGTAAATGTAACCCCTTTACTCAAGATGAAACAATTAAAACAAAAAAAGAAACGTTTGCAAATAAAAGAGTTTCCCTTTATAACAAATAAAAAAAATAGAACTTTGTTAGCTTTAAAGTTTTTTTTAAATAAAACAAAAAATAAAAAAGAAATTAAAATGTACAAAATACTTGTAACAGAATTGTTAGCTATAGCTAACAATTCAAGTAAATATAACAATGAAAAACGAGATTTATATGAATACGCGTATTTGAAAAAAAAGCATTACTATTACAGATGGTTTTAATAAATAAATCTAAATAATTAAATAATAAAAGATTTATAAAAATAATTATACCGCAGGTATTAGACAAAAAATTTAATTTAACATAATGAATTTATAATTAAAAATAGATAAAAAAATAATATAATACGTTTAATAGGACTTGAACCTATAACTTTTGGGACCGAAATCCAACGCTCTATCCAATTAAGCTATAAACGCATGAAAAAATATCCTAATAAACTCATAAATGTAAAAAAGCAAACCCCTTTAATTAAAATAAACTTTCTTTTATCTAGAGAAAAACATGAACATTTTGAAAATCTTATTTTTAAAATTGTATCACTAATTTTGATTTACATCAAAAAAATAATATTGTATTTAATTTATTAACTAACTACATAATTTTTATCATTCAAACATATACATATTTTTCTAAAGTCGTAAAAATACTATTCAAAAATATGATAAATGGCTTTTTTACACGTAATCAGTCATTTTTATTTTTCAAAATAATGCTTTTATCAAATAAAATGTTCATACACAAAAAAATTATTTGTTATTAAAATCTATTAAATTTCATATATAATTTGAACCCAGTTACATGCAAAAGTAACTCAATTTGGTAGAGTGTAATCTTGCCATGATTACGGATGAGGGTTCAAATCCCTTCTTTTGCTTTTTTATAATGTTACTCTTAAAAACTACGAATTTTAATTTATCTTATAATTAGAATGTTTCACTGTTTAAATTAAAAATGGTTATATTGATAATTTGTATTTTATTAAAAATTTTTGCAATTGTTATTCCTTTATTAATATCTGTTGCATATTTTACTATAGCAGAAAGAAAAATTATGGGTATTATACAAAGAAGAAAAGGTCCAAATGTTATAGGTTTTTTAGGATTACTTCAACCTTTGGCAGATGGATTAAAATTGTTCGTAAAAGAAACTATTTTTCCCAGTAATTCTAATACCGTTATCTTTTTAATTGCTCCTATGTTAACATTTATCTTAAGTTTAATTGGTTGAGCTGTATTGCCTTTATCAAATCAAATAGTCTTATCAGATTTAAATGTAGGTGTTTTATATTTATTTGCCACATCTTCATTAAGTGTGTATGGTATCATTATGGCTGGTTGGTCTAGTAATTCAAAATATCCATTTTTAGGAGCATTACGATCTGCAGCTCAAATGATTTCTTATGAAGTTTCTATAGGCTTTATAATAATTAACGTATGTATTTGCACTGGTTCTTTTAATTTAAGCTCTATTGTAATAGCTCAAAAAAATATTTGATTTATAATACCATTGCTACCTATGTTTATTATATTTTGCGTTTCAATGCTTGCTGAAACAAATCGCCACCCTTTTGATTTACCTGAAGCAGAAGCTGAATTAGTTTCAGGTTATAATGTAGAATATTCAGCAATGACTTTTGCTCTATTCTTTTTAGGAGAATATGCTAATATGCTTTTAATGAGTGCTTTTGTTTCCATTTTGTTTCTAGGTGGTTGACTGCCTATAATAGATGTACTTCCTTTTACATTTTTCCCTAATAGTTTATGATTTAGTTTAAAAATCGCTTTAGGTGTAATTTTCTTTATAGTAACTCGCGCGACTTTACCACGATATAGATATGACCAATTAATGTATATAGGTTGAAAAACTTTTCTTCCATTAGCATTAAGTTATTTATTGTTTTCAGTAGGAATTTTGATTAGTTTTAATTGATTATCTACATAAATTTACTTGAAAATACAATTTTCATTAAAACGTTCTAAACATCTATTTTATACTTTCATAACTAATAAAAAGCAACAAAGACTATTTTACTTGTTATAATTAGTAAAATAAAAAATTTTTTTAAGTTAATTAAATGTGTTGTTCAAAAAAAATTATCATTTTTTTTTATTTAATCTAATTCAAAAATTCCATTTTATTTTTTTGCACTTCGTAATTTTTTTCTTCGATTATGTTAAACAATTAAAATATTTTTTATTAAAAAATTAGAATTGATTAAATCAACTAATCTTTTTGATAATGCTAACTTTCATGAATACTTTAGGCTTATAGTTTAGAGGTAGAACGTACCGCTCATAACGGTTTTGTCGTAGGTTCAAGTCCTACTAAGCCTAAACGCGATACCATATGGATTTTAATTTAAAAACTTATAAATATTTAAAAATTAGATATTATTTTAAAACGGTAAATTTTTTTTTATTTTTTCAAGGAACTTCTTTAAATAATGAAAATTGAATTAAAATCGAACAAAATTTATATATACACAAACTAAAATATTTTAGAATTTTCAATAAGTTAATGATCAACGTATTAATCAATTCAATATTTAAAAATATAAATATATTAATAAATGGTCCCATCCTTATTTTAAATAATAAAAATAGTAAAACGAAATTAACTTTTACAGAATTAGAAAATATTAGCCCATTTATTCATTTTTTAGGATTTAAACTAAATAATAAAATCTATTCAAAAAATCAAATTAAAAATTTAAAAAAAATTTCATATGTCAAAAACTTTTATCTTTTTCATAATTCTATAAAAATATTTGCAAAGACTTTTTTTTATACACTAAAAAAAAAAAATAAGAACTCAATTTCGAAATAATGTGAATTGAACACATGACTTCCTGTTCCCAAAACAGGCACGCTACCAAACTGCGTTATATTTCGCGTTGAAAGAAGTAGGATTTGAACCTACGATAAGATAAACTTAATAGATTTACAATCTACCACTATTAACCACTCAGTCATTCTTTCGACAATTTTCGAGTTCGAATTTTAATTCGTTTTTTTTTTTTTAATCTGCAACCATTATGTGGACGATACCTATAATTTATAAATAATTTTGTAAAAGTTTTTTGTTTTAATTTTTTAAAGATGTATGATTGGTGATTTAAAAATACGTTATTAAAATGTACCGCAACCGGTTTTGTTTTATAAGGTTTAAATTTTAACAATAAAGCTCGCAATATTGTTATCATTGCTTTAGGTTGTTTAATTTTCTGTTTTTTTTGTAAATTAAACATTCCTGCTGAATAAAAAAATTTAGTATTGCCTTTAATATCATTTATGTTAATTATGGTATTTGTTAAAGACAAATTAATACTTAAAATATAATTAATTAATTTTTGATTGTTAAAAAAAAAAATATGTATGTATGAAATAAAATAATCTGTTTTAAATTTAAGATCAAACAAATTAAGAAAAAGAAATAAAAACAATCAATGTAAATAAAAAGATAATGTGTCTTTTTTGATAAATTTTAAAATCTCATTGCCATGAAATAAATGTTTTGTATAAACACTAATAACATTTTTATACGGAAAATATGGTTTATTTGCTATTTTTAATAAAAGCATAAATTTTTGAAATAATTTTTATTTATATGAACTCAATAAAAAATAAATTTTTCTTATTAGCAAAAAAAAAATTAAAAAAAATTCCTTTGATTAAAAATATGATTGTCGGTAAAAAAAATAAAGCAGGAAGAAACAATACCGGAAAGATCACCATTCGACACAAAGGAGGTGGTCATAAAAAAAAATACCGAAAAATTAATTTTATACGAACTACAGATTCACTAGGAATTGTGACTAGCATAGAATATGATCCTTACAGAACTGCTTTTATAGCTTCTGTATACGATTTTTTAAATTGGACCTATTTTTACATAATTGCTCCTAAAAATTTAAACGTTGGTAATATTGTTAATTCAGGACATAATGCTCACATTAAAATTGGGCATTCTTTACCATTGATAAAAATTCCTGTAGGAACTTTTATTCACAATATTTCATTAAAAGAAAATAAAAAAGCTCAAATAACTAGATCTGCCGGAACTAATGCTCAACTAATTGAAAAAACATCAAAATACTGCCAAATTCTTTTAAGCTCTGGTGCTTATATCTCTCTTTCTCCTACATGTCAAGCTATAATTGGTACAGTGTCTAATGAGTTTTCATTTTTTGATAAAATAGGCAAAGCAGGTCGTAATCGATGATTAAATAAACGACCTGCAGTTAGAGGAGTAGCAATGAATCCAGTAGATCATCCTCATGGCGGTGGGGAAGGAAAAAGTTCAGGAGGTCGCTCTTCAGTAACACCATGAGGAAAACCTACTAAAAATGATAAAACAAGTAACCAAAAAAAAACAAAATTTCGGAATCATTTTACATAAAATTTTCAAAATTAATAATTTATTAAAAATGCAAGTTGAAAATCTAATTATAAATTGTATCTTAAAAACAAGATTAAAATGCCAAAAATTATGAAATCTAAACAAGAACTGAAATTATTTAAAAATAAAAAAAGGTTTAAAAAAACTATTTAAACCTAAAAATCAAAATATTAAAATTTTAAAAAAATGAACAGGGTTAGATGGAAAGGACCATATATTGATAACAATTTGTTAAAAAAAGTAAAAATATTTAATACAGTTTTAAATAATCATATTAAAACGGTATCTAAAAACTCTATTTTATTACCAAAATTTTCTGGATTAACGTTGCAGATATATAATGGGAAAACATTTATAACTATAAAAATAATAACTGAAATGATTGGTCATAAATTAGGTGAATTTGTTTCAACACGAAAACAATTTTCTTATAAAAAGAAAAAAAATAAATAAACATGGGTCAAAAAACGGATGCTCGGATTTTTAGACAAGGAGTCAATAAAAAAAATTGGGAATTTAAATACATTGAGAAAAACAAAGAAGAATCTTCTTTGTTTTTATATAAAACAATAGAAATACAAAAATATTTGAATCGATTCTTTAAGTTATATAAAATAAAAATTCACAATTGCAAAATACTATATTCTGAAAATTTATTACAAATATTTCTTTCTTTTTATGTCACAACAACAACTTTTTATCTTATAAAAAAAAATCTGACTAAATATTCTAAAAAATGTAAAAAAACTTTTAAACCTCTTCTCTCAAATAAATATGAAAAAAAAAAAAAAATTTATCGCAATAAATTAAAATTTTTAAATATTAAAAAAATAAAAAAGAATAAAAAATTAAATATTTCCAATATTTTAAAAAGACTACAAATAATTAACAATTATATTTTTTTGGCTAATTATTATAATAAACACTTACATGTACGTAAAATAGAAAATATATTATACAACAAAAATCTTTTATTAACTGCGACAAATTTTTTATACTATAATTTTAACTTAAATTCAACAACAAATTTAATAAAATTTCAAAAATTATTACAATCTGTTTTAATTTATAAAAAATTAAAGAAAAAAAGTTTTAGATACCTGTATTTCAAAAAAAAGATTGTAAAAAATAAAATATTATTAAACAAATTTAAATCATACTCGATTTCAACAACAAAATTGAAAGAACTTCAAGAAATTTTACAAGTTCTTTTAAACAACAGACCCAAAATAAGCATACGCAATTTTAATATAAAAAAAAAACAAAAAACAATCATAAGAAAAAACATATTATTAAATAGAATTAAACCATATTCAACAACAGGTTTAAAGAAATTTCAAGAAATTTTATTGAAGAGTTTAAGTGCGTATACTAAAAATCAAATTTGTATTTCTATCACATTACAAAATTTAAATCGTTATAAAAATTTTTCATATTTTCAAATAAAAGGCTTAAAACAAATCTTTAAACAATTAAGAAATTTTGTTAAAAAATCTTTTTTTAGAGAAGCAATTAATATTTTGTTAGTTATTATTTCTAAAAGAAAATCAGCTAAAATTTTAGCTGAATTCATCAGCGAACAATTTCGACGTAATCAATTAAAAATAGATCAAGTTAGTATTTCGCGTAAAGATAATTATTTTTTAGGTTTTTTAAAACAAACTCTCATCTTATTAATCAAATCTGAAATATCATGTGTTAAAGGTTTAAAAATTGTTGTCAAAGGTAGATTTAATAGAGCACCACGCGCAAAAATTAGAAATATACATTTTGGTAAGTCTTCTCTTCAGTCATTTAATTCTAAAATTGATTATCACCAATCAACCGCTTATACAGTTAATGGGACATTTGGTATTAAAATTTGACTATGCGAAAACGATAGTTAATAAAATATGCAATTACATCCTAAAAAAACAAAATATAAAAAAATACAAAAAGGTCAGTTATCGAAATATAACTTTCGTGCAAATCAATTAAAATTTGGAAACATTGGATTAAAAATTACTAGATCAGGTACTATTTCATCGCGACAAATTGAAGCTGCAAGACAAGCTATCACCCGAAAACTAAATAGACAAGGACAATTGTGAATACGTATATTTCCTACATTTCCTATAACAGCAAAACCTACTGAAGTTAGAATGGGAAAAGGTAAAGGTACCGTCTCTCATTGAGGTGCAAAAGTTAATGCTGGTACGATTGTATTTGAAGTTGCTGGTATAAACGACCAATATTTAATAAGTACAGCTTTAAAAACTGGTGGCGCTAAATTGAGTATAACTACAAAAATTATATTTTAACAAAAATTATTGTTATTACAAATTATTACACTACATAGCAAGTTTAAGTTTTGAACTGATAAGACACATACAATTTCAATGAAAAATAGATAGTATTTTTGAAAATAAAAACTTTTTTTCCAAATGTTCTTTCTCAATAGAGTGATAGTAACTAATTTATTAAATTAGTTATATGTTATTACAAGCAGCTAAATTTATTGGTGCTGGATTAGCTACTATTGGCTTAGCAGGAGCTGGTGTAGGTATTGGTACCGTATTCGGTGCATTAGTAATTGGTACATCGCGAAATCCTTCTTTGAAAGATGAATTATTTAAACTTGCTATTTTAGGCTTCGCATTAACTGAAGCTATAGCACTTTTTTCGTTAATGATGGCATTTTTGATTCTTTTTGCGTTATAATTTTTTAATAAAAAGATATTGCTTAAAGATTCATGTATACTTTGATGTAAACTTTTATTTTTGCATATCTCAACAATTTTTGTTAAATAAAGCGGATTGATATAGATAATTATTCTAAAATTAAATTATCTAAGTTCTACTCACACAAACGTTCCAAAGCATATTGCCGGTTGAAAATGGTTCTGCAATATATAATAATAACTTCAGTGAAATTGTACATTGTTATTAATCAACGTTTGTTAAGTATTTAAATACACAGAGTAATTACAGTCGTCGATTAATGATCAAACATTCATTACTAAAATTCCAATATTTTAATAATTAAAAGTAAAAGAGTTGGTATAGAAATCTAAGTATTTCTCTATAACTTATAATAACAATCTTTTTTAATTCGACATCTATATCTTACTTTTATATCAAAATAAACTTATTCTTACTAATTTTTAAAAATTTACTATCAATTTTGGTCCTAAACATCCTGCAGTTTATGGTAAATTAATATTAATGTTAAAACTTAACAATGAAATATTAAATTAAACAAACCTTAATGAAAATTTTGTAAAAGTTGTAAAATTTGTAGCAAAAAAGCACTAACATTTATCACGATTTTGCGATCTATCATTGATAGATCGATAGTTCAGACAATGACTACCGTATCGATATCAGTAAAAAAATAGATAATAATTAAATGTTTTTTAAAAATATTCCTTTTTATAGAATTATAGTAATTATATGATTTTGAAAATGAAAGAGGCTTTGCATAGTGAGTGATTTCCCTATTGCTCTTTTTGATGTTGGTACTTACTATACTTATCACTGTCTTGAACAGCAACTGCTGTAAAATGATTAGATTTTTTAAAAAGAGTCCTACTTCATAAAGAAGTACAATCTTCCAGAATCTACAATGGTATTGTTGCAAGAGATCTTCACTCGCTAACAAAGATAAAAGCCATTACATCGTACAATAATTATGCGTTACAAGTAAATTCCTGGTATGAATATTGATATGGCGATGGCCCACGGTCATTATATGTTTTATATCATTGGATAGATTGTTAAAGAAGAAAAATCAAGGAATACCTGGATAAAGGTGGAAGTTTATCATTTTAATGTCCTTCAATATCGACACTTAAATCATTTAAACTGCTGAATTAATAACAACATTAAAAAAAATTCCACACTTATGTTTTCTTCAAAGTGGTTAACATCGAAAAAACTTTAATCAATTAATGGGTATATAGCTCAGTTGGTAGAGCATTGGACTTTTAATCCACAGGTCTTGGGTTCGACTCCCTATATACCCAAACGTATTACTATACAGGTGGCAATTTTAAATATAAATTATATCTTAAATATTTTTATAGCTTTGTTCTTAATTGGAATATTAGGAATTGTTTTAAATCGAAAAAATATATTGATTACATTAATATCAATTGAACTTATGTTATTAGCAATAAACTTAAATTTTGTGATCTTTTCTATCTACTTAGATGATATTATAGGTTATGTGTTTGTTTTATTTATATTAACTATTGCAGCAACAGAATCTGCAGTAGGATTAGCTATTTTAACAATTTATTATAGATTAAAAAATACTATTCAAATAGATAAAATTAAAAAGGTTAAAGGATAAGACCTAATAAATAACGGAAACGACAGGATTTGAACCAGCAATCTTCGACGTGACAAGTCGACGCTTTAACCATTTAAAGCTACGTTTCCTTAAATAAAATCAAATTACTTTACTTATGAAATACTTTCATATAAATAATCTAAAATTCAATTATGATTTGGAATTTAAAAATAATTTCAATAATGATTTCTGAAAACACAATACACCGCTTATTGATTATTGCGAGACTTTAGGTGTAATTATTCCACATTATTGCTACCATAAAAATTTATCTATTTCAGGAAATTGCCGTATGTGTCTTGTAGAATTAGAGAACTCTCCTAAACCTATAGTATCCTGTGCAATGAATGCCAAATCTTGTTTAGCAAATGGAGCTATTTATACAAACAGTTCTTTAGTTAAAAAAGCTCGTGAAAATATTTTAGAATTTTTATTACTAAATCATCCTCTAGACTGTCCAATCTGTGATCAAGGTGGTGAATGCGATTTACAAGATCAATCTCTTTTTTTTGGGATAACAAAAAAAAGATTTTACAGTTTTAAACGAGTTGTTTTAGACAAAAATATTGGTTCTATTATAAAAACTGTAATGACAAGATGCATTCACTGTACAAGATGTGTCCGTTTTGCTTCTGAAATAGCAGGTGTAGAAGACATTGGTATGTTTGGAAGAGGTTTGCAAAGCGAAATTGGTACTTATGTTGAAAAAATATTTCAATCTGAATTATCAGGCAACGTCATTGATTTATGCCCAGTTGGAGCCTTAACCTCAAAGTCATATCCATTTTTAAATAGAAGTTGAGAGTTAAAAAGTGTCAAGTCTATTGATTATTCAGACGGCTTTGGTACTCCTATTCAACTATTTATAAAAAATAATCACATAATCAAAGTATTGCCTGCTTATGATAGAACAACATTTCAAACGATTTGAATTTCTGATAAAACTCGATTTTCATTTGACGGGATGTTTTCTCCGGAAAAAATAATGTATAGTTTGCTAAATCATCATAAAAATAAATCATTACTCAGATTATCGTGACAAAAACTATTTAAAGAATTTTTTTATACACTTTATTTTCAAAATCATTTAATAAAACATTTTTATCAACCTTATCAAATAACAATATGTTTAAATAAAACAATTAATTTAGAAGTTTTAAATCTATTAAACATTTTGACTCATAAGTATTCATTTCTTAAACTTAGACGATCGGAACCACAAAACTTAAAAATTGATTTAGAACAAAATTATTTATTAAATTCTAATTTAAAAGATTCTAGAATTATAACATCTAATACTTGTTTATTGATTGGTATAAATCCTCGTTACGAAGGATCTAAACTAAACTTAAAACTTCGATCTAGGTATTTAAAAGGTAATTTTAAGGTTATTCAAATAGGTTCTTTATTAAATTTAACATTTTCAAATACAAATATTACCAGCAATATAAAGATTTTAAAATCTTTAATTGAAGGGAACAATTTATTTTGTCAGGAATTTGTACATTCATCTAATCCTGTTTTAATTACTACTATCGAAATTTTCAAACGAGAAGATTCGTTTTGCATAACAGAAATGTTAAAACTTTTAATTAAAAATATTAATTTGTTTACACGATCTAAAAATCAAAATCAATTAAATATTTTAAACACCACCTTGAACGACGTCGGATTCGTAAATCATAATAGTATGAAATCAATAGATTATTCAGATTTTAAAAATTCTATCGGAGTATATTTTATCAACGATTCATTTTCAACCTCTAATATTAAAAAACTATTAAATTTAAAATTACTTAAATTTTTCAAATATCAGAAATCTAACAATAAACTATTGATCACTCAAAATAATAATTTAGATATAAAATTAATTACAAAATTAAGAAAAAATTTCAATTTAAATAATCACCTACATTTGCCAAATGCGGTATTATTTGAAACTTCAGGAACTTTTATCAATACTGAAGGAAATATTAACAAAATTACTAAAGTAATTACACCGTTAGGGCAAACAAAAAGTGATTGACAAATAATAAGAAAAATATTTTCTTATTCTAAGAAAATGTTATTTTTTACAAATTCTTTTAAAAATAACAAAATAGTCTTTAATTCAAATACGATTAATCGTTTTGAGAATTATATAGGATTTCAATACTATCCTATGTCAACCTTAACTAATTTAGGATTTCAACTTTTTAAAAAAGTTACAAAATATTTTGTAACAATTAAAAAATTTAAATTAAAAAAGAAAAAAATTTATAATTCACAACTTAGGTTTTGATTGAGTGATTTTTACATTGATGGAAAAGATTTAAATAGCAAATATTCATCTACAATGGTTCAATGCTCAAAACTTTCCAGAATTTACAAAACTAATTTTAGATTTTAAGCCAATAAAAAAATAATTTATTTTTTTATTATGATAACTTAAAATTTTTTATATCTTTGTTTGTTTTTTATCAAAATCTTTTTAATTTTTATTACGCTAGATAGCTTATTTTTTATATACCAAAAATTAACCGAGTCTTCCACAAAAAATTGTCATCAAGAAAAATATGATTTTTATAACCCAATACGATAATTCAGCACAATGATAAAATTATTTATCTGAAATTTTTGAGAACTATTTATTGTTTTTATTGACTTGAAAATTATTAAAAACTGAATAATTTAGATATACAAAAATTTTCTCCATTTAAAAAATTTAAGAAAGGATGGGATTCGAACCCACGGTATGTTGAATATACAAAGATTTAGCAGATCTTCACTTTTAACCTCTCAGTCACCTTTCTTGAAAAAACAAAAAATGAATATTTTTTATAATAACATATATAATTAGTTTTCAATGATTTTTCTGAAAAAAAGCAATTTAAAAATTAATGTATATCCAATGCTCCTATGCAATAAATATAAATATAACCAATACCTAATTCAAACATAAAATCAATCATAGATCAAAACCCAACAATATTTAACTGAGCCAGTACGTTTGTTCAAGGAATTAAAAACATAGTTTCAATATCAAAAACTATGAATAAAATAGCTATTAAATAAAATTTAACATCAAAAGTATGACGCGCATCTTCATAAGGTTCGAAACCACATTCATAAGTCGACAATTTTTCAGTTTCTGGTTTTTGAACTGCTAAAATATACGAAAATGAAACTATCACAACAGATAATACCACAGCAACAAATAAAAAAATAACGATGACAATATATTCATTATAAAACAAAGATTCATTTAAATGAAAATAATTGACTGAAAAAATAATAGATAAAATCATTTATAATTTAATTTTTATCAAGATGATTTTTTAAACCCAGATATTTTCCCAAATCTTGCCAACCTTAACAAACTTAATCTTGAAAATTTTTTAAAAGTATTATTAAATTTAGCTTTACGATTAGTTAAAATACATCTATTAACAAATCGGGTTTGATTATAATTTCCTGAAAAGTTTGATAATTTTAAAATTGCATTCCATTTCGTAATTAAAGATAAATTTTCGTTCCTAATTATACTTCTTGTAAAAGTTTGAATTAATTCTTGTTGATAGAACATTTTTCTAATTTTTTTGTCTTTTTGAGATTTTTTTTGCATATATCTATTTTTTGAAAATTACCAAGGAGATAAAAATTGAAATGTCCTATACTCTTGACATAATTCAATAGATTCATTTATTACTCTTTTTTCTGTTTCATTATATTTCATTTCAACAAAACCACTTAATGGGAAATCTTTCCGCAGTGGATGACCTTCAAAACCATAATCAGTTAAAATTCGTTTTAAATTGGAATGGTTTTTAAAAAACACCCCATACATATCTCAAACTTCACATTCATATCAACCTGCTGTAAAAAACAAATTATCACAAGAGTTAACTCCTAATAGTTCATGAGTAAATGTTTTAACTCTTAATCGAATATTATAACGAATACTTAATAAATCATAAACCAATTTAAATCTATATTTATTATTCGGATAATCTACACCAGTAATACACGTTAAAATAGAAAATTGATATACCGTATGGTATTTAAAAAATAATAAAATATCGTATAATAATTGTGATTTTACAACTATTACCAATTCTTGACCGTAAAATTGAATTTTTTCCAAAGGGCACATTCTATATAAACTTTGAATATTTTTTACAAATAATTGTGAATTCATTTATTGATTTTTTAACAATTTGATTACGATATTTTTTATAAAAAAAATTGGAATTGCTTGATATAAGTTTTTTTTTATCTAACAAATCGTAAAAAAAACTTTCTTTTGAAAAGTTATATTTTCTATACGTTTTTAAATAGAATGAGTAATCAAAATATACAGAACCATTTGGAAAAATATGTAAAATTTTTAAAGATTTTAAATTATAACGCATTATATAAATATTACCGATCAACCTCACCAAATACAATATCTTGAGTACCTATAATCGTAACAACATCAGCAATTAAATGTTCTTTGGACATATAATTTAAAGCTTGCAAATGATTAAATCCTGGAGCTTTGATTTTACACCGATAAGGTTTATTAGTATTGTCAGAAATTAAATAAACTCCAAATTCTCCTTTTGGGGCTTCCGTTCCAATAAAAGTTTCACTAGTCGGAACAACGACTCCTTGGGTATACATTTTAAAATGATGAATCAATGCTTCCATAGATTGTTTTATATCGACTCTAGACGGTGGAGAAATTTTAAAATCGTTGGTTTTTACATAACCTGTTGGTATAAAATTTAAACATTGTTCAATTATTTTTAGTGACTCTTTCATTTCACAAACCCTAATCAAATATCGATCATAACAATCGCCATTAGTCCCTACTGGAATATCAAATTTGAGTTTATCGTAAATTTCATAAGGCTGACTCTTCCGTAAATCTCAAAAAACTCCAGAACCACGTAACATAACTCCACTAAATCCTCATTGACAAGCATTATTTGCTGTCACAATCCCAATATCAACTAACCGTTGTTTTCAAATTCTATTTTCTGTTAACATATCTTCCATTTCTGTTAATCTCAACGTAAATTGTTCGGTGAACATATAAATATCGTTTAATAAACCTTTAGGAATGTCTACTTGTAACCCACCAGGTCTGAAATAAGCTGCATGCATTCGTGCTCCAGATACACGCTCATAAAATTCCATTAACTTTTCACGTTCTTCAAAAGCCCACAAAAATGGAGTCATTGCACCAACATCCATAGCATGACAACCCACTGCTAACAAATGATTCAAAATTCGAGTAATTTCAGCAAAAAGCGTTCTAATATATTGAGCGCGTTTTGGAATTTTGCAATTAAAAAGCTTTTCAATTGCTAAACAATAACTATGTTCTTGCGCCATCATCGATACATAATCTAAACGATCAAAATATGGTAATGCTTGTACGTAATTTTTATATTCAATTAACTTTTCAGTACCTCTGTGTAATAAACCTATATGAGGATCTGCCCGATTTACTATTTCACCGTTAAGTTCTAATACCAATCTCAATACACCATGGGCTGCGGGATGTTGAGGACCAAAATTGATAGTAAAATTTCTAATTTTTTTTAACAAACTTTTTTTTTTTAACGTCATTAGATAATAATAGATTTGAACTATTAACTTTGTCAGTTACAACGAAAGCCTTTACCATTTTAATTAATTACCTTTTTTTAATTATCAATAATATAAAAGTTGAAAAAAAACATTTATATTTGGTGATATAACAATATACTGTAAACAATTTATATATAACAACTTGAAATACCTCGAAATTTTCTACTTCAGAAAATCTGACAACACAAAAAGTATAAAACGGGATGATCATTTTTCGAGAAAAACTTTGGGCCCGTACGCTATCTATACTTGATTAATAGCTATAATTCTTGTAGAAAAGTGCGCAAATATTATAGCAGCGTCGCTACTAAAGTATAAAAGCAATTGCTATAGTTTTTGCTATTCTTAAATCCTAATCAGTTAAATCAAAACAATAAAAAATAAAAAGTTGTTCCAATTTATCCAACTAAAACGAAAATATCTTTTACAAATTTTTGATCAATTTTACTTAATAAAAAAAATCAATAACAAATAGTCAACAAAAGATTTTAAAAATACATTTAGATTTAGATTTCAAATCTCAGAGGTATTTGTAAAAGAGATTACAAATGAAATAATTCAAGCATTACTCAATGCAGCTACACCACTAAATTTGTCAATAATAAAGTGTAAAAGTGAAAAATCTATGTAGTGTTGTATTATTTACTAAAAAACCTTTTCATAATCAATCTACAAGTATGTGACCTATTATTGTACTCTAATTACTGAAATTGTAGTTACGGTAACGCCTTAAAAACCTTAATAACTCTCAAACGAATATATACCCTATAAATGCTCTTCTTATCATAAGTAGAATATTAAGACACCAAAGCACCAAAATAGTTTTTTGATTGCATCTAAAAACTATACTACAATCCTCAAAATATCTGGTAATGAACAATGATAAAAAAACTTAAACGCTCCGTGCACATAAATATAACAAATTAATCATTCATTATTAATATTACGCATAATATGTTCAACATTGCTGAATGAAAGATCGATATGTAGCGTGTCATGTATATAACTAAACAAATATTTACAAAAGAATCAAAACTTCAAGCATATCATAAATTTAGCAGACTTGAATAATCAATCAAATAACCATCTGAAAAAAGGCAATAAACGATTTTTACTTCATCTTAATATTTTCAAAACAAAAAAGAGTTAAAATTTAAATATCTATAATAACCGAGCTTTAGTAAATTTACAAATTTCCCAAAACTAAAAAATGTAAGATTATCACTGTAATTTATTAGTTATTTTAAATTTAAACTATTCTTATACACAAAAACATGATTATTTCAAAAAAAAAAGAAAATTGAACCCATAACTTTTAATTTTTTAAAAAGTTAGACATAAGTAAAAACTATATTTCTAAACAATATTTAATCTTAAAATTGATCAAGTACACGTAAATAATCACTTGCGAATTTATAAACAAGTCACAAGCGAAAAAATAAATTCATTATTGTAAATATTGAGTTAATTAATTTTTAAAATGACATTTACCTTTACAATCAAAATATAAATTAATCGTTTCTATAATCGTTATCTTGTAAGAAAATTCAATATAAAAATAAAAATATTTACCGCAATTACTAAAATAACAATAGTGATAACACTCAAAAAGGTTACACTCCATAATATATAAAATTTTATTATTTTTATCTTTGATTATTTTATCAGGCTTTTTATTACAAAAATCACACGAGGATTTCTTTATATATGTTTTTATTTAAATTACTCTTAATTTTGTTATTATATAATGATAAAATTGGATTGTAGATAAAAAAACTTTGACAATAAATCATAAAACCATAATTTACTTCACAAATTTTTCTACATTAATAAAAAAAAACACCTAGACGTTTAATGAATAAATTCACTTAATTTAACCAATTTCGACAATCATCCATTTTCAAATCAAATGATAAAACCTTTCAATTATGCTAATATCTGCAGCACTAACTATCATCAACTGCAAGTCTCTCTTTAAACGCTTACAGACCAACATCGCTAATATACTAACACGTCCTATATCAAAAATGTTGAGTAATACCAAAAGTCCCATGAGCAACATCCACCTGATTAATGTTTTTCAACTAATTTTCTAATATTGCTTGAAGAATAATTTTATCAAAACTAAAAAAGGTTATATTATAAAAAGATAATTTTTTTTCATACATAGATTTTTCTACCACTCCTATAAATGGTATCATGAAAATAAAAAATAAGAAATAAAAAACTGTTGCACCTTGTCCAATTAAAACATAGGTATCTTTGACGGGTTTTTGACCAATTCATCCTAATAATAAAAAATCAACAACTAGTAGTCAAAAGAAAAATTTGAAAATAGGTCTGAAAGTCGTACTTCGAATTTCAGAAGTATTTGTAAAAGGAATTACAAATAAAATAATTAAGGCACCACCCATTGCAGCTACACCCCCAAGTTTATCAGGAATAGAGCGTAAAATTGCATAAAACGGTAAAAAATACCATTCAGGAACAATATGGGCAGGAGTTTGCATAGGGTCTGCTGGTATATAATTATCTGGATGTCCTAATGTATTAGGAAAATAGAAAACAAAGATACCAAAAAAAGTTAAAAAACAAAAGAATGCAAATAAATCTTTTATTACAAAATAGGGGTAAAAAGGAATTTTGTCCCCTTTACTATCTACTCCTAATGGATTATTAGATCCATCTTTATGTAAAAGTGTTAAATGTACCAAACTTAATGCAGCAATTACAAATGGTAAAAAAAAATGTAAACTGAAAAATCTGTTTAATGTTGCATTATTCACTGTAAAACCTCCTCATAATCAGTCTACAAGTGTATGGCCTACTATAGGAACCGCAGTTACTAAACTTGTAATTACAGTAGCTCCTCAAAAACTCATTTGCCCTCAAGGGAGTACATATCCCATAAATGCTGTGCCCATCATCAATATGAATATAAGAACACCAGAACATCAAAGTAGTTGTCTTGGTTGCATATAAGAACCATAATACAATCCTCGAAATATATGGCAATAAACGACGATAAAAAACATAGACGCTCCGTTAGCATGAATGTAACGAATTAATCATCCATTATTGACATCACGCATAATATGTTCAACACTACTGAATGCAAGATCAATATGTGGCGTATAATGCATAGCTAAAAAAATACCCGATAGAATTTGAATAACTAAGCAAATACCTGCAGAAGAACCAAAACTTCAAGCATATGATAAATTTAACGGACTTGGGTAATGAATCAAATGACTATCTAAAAGAGATAATAAATAGTTTTTACCTCATCTAAATGTTTTAAGAACAAAAGAAGAAATAAAGTTTGAATATTTATAATCATTAAGCTTTATTTGATTTGTAAATTTCCCAAAAGTACTAAATGTAAGGTCGTCGTTGACATTCATTAATCATTTTAGATTTAAACTATTCTGATACACGAAAACGTGATTATTAATAACGAAGAAAATAAATCGTTAAAAACTATAACTCTAAAATCACTTTAAGAGAAAAAAGAATTGAACCTATAACTTTTAATTTATAAAAAACCTAAACGTACCTGAAAAATTATATTTCTAAACAATATTTAATCTTAAAATTGATCGAATAAACATAAATAATTATTTTCGAATTTCTACGTAAAACACAAGCGAAAAAAAAATAAATTTTCTATCAGAGACTTTGAAGAATCTCTAATTACACATTTTGGGTTAATTAATTTTTAAAACAAGAATTATCATTACAATCAAAATGAAAACATAGATTAATTATTTTTATAATCGTTTTACTGTAAAAAACTCAATATAAAAATGTTTATCACAGTCATTAAAGTCACAATAACAATAACATATAAAATTATTTTATTTTTATTTTTAATTCTGTTATCAAGCTTTTTTACAATAATTTCATGATTATTGCTTTAATTATTTTAATAATTAGAACTAAAATCAGAAGTAAACTAACTCTCTTTTTTGAATAAATTTGTCAAAGTGCACAACTATCGAATTGGGTTTTAATACTCATACTTTTTCTATAAATCTTTTTATTTAAGTTGTTTTTAATTTTGTTATTACATAATGATAGAATTGAATTGTAGAAAATGAAAAAATAACAATAGGCATAAAACCATGATTTACTCCACTAAGTGTCACTACATTTATCAAAAAAAAAACACCTAGATGTTTAATAAATAAATTCACTTGATTAAACCGACTTGGGCAATAATCAATTTTAAAACTAAATGATAGGACTATTTAACTATACAAAATATCTGCAACACTATCCACCTCCATTTGTAAGCGCTTCAGGTACATTTCTTAACATTTAAGCATTTTCTAAACTTATCCGACCTACGCTAGAAAAACATGACAGGATTAATAGCTCCAAGCCGACCTTCGCAATATCAGCTTGATTAATATTTTTCAACTAATTGCTTAATATTGTTTGGGAAATAATCTCATTAAAACTGAAAAACATGATATTACTTATTATAAAAAGAAACTATCTTTTCATAATATTTTTATCATTTCTAAAAAGGGTATCATGATAATGAAAAAAAATAAAGGCTGTTGCGCCCTGTTTAGTTAATACACAAATATTTTTGACAGATTTCTAATCAATTCATCAGAATACAAACAAATCAACAAATAGTAATTAAAAAAAATTTGAAAAGAGGTCTGGTCTAGAAAGTTGTACTTCGAATTACAGAAATATTTATAAAAAAGATTATAAATAAAATGATTAAAGTACCACCCAAATTTACTAGGAATAAAACACAAAATATAATTCAATAATAACATAGGCAAAAATTTGGATAGAGTTTGCTGAAATTATCTGGGTGTCCTGATATGTTGAGAAAATAGAAAACAAAAAAATATAAATAAATTTTTTATTACAAAATAGAGGTAAAAAGGAATTTTGTCTCTTTTACTATTCACTCTTAATGAATTATTAGATACATCTCTATATAAAAATGCTAAATGTAGCAAATTTAAAGTAGCAATTACAAAGGGCAAAAAGAAATGTAAACTGAAAAATCTATTTATATTTACTGAAAAAACCTTTTCACAATCAGTTTATAAGTGTGTGACCTAGCATTAGAACCGCACTCACTAAATTTATAATTACCATAGCTCTTAAAAACTCAATTGTCTTCAAAAAAGTACATATTCCATAATGCTATTTTTTTCATCAGTATAAATATAAAAACACTAGAATATCAAAATAGTTATCTTTGTTGAATGTGAAAACCATACCTTGAAATATATGGCAATAAGCGAAGATAAAAGCATAAACGTTTTTTAACGTGAATGTAACGAATTAATCATCCATTATTAAAACATTACATATAATATGTTCAAAACTACTGAATACAAGATTTATATATAGAGCTATAATACATAGCTAAAAAAATATCTGCAGAAGAATTAGAACTTCAAGCATACGATCTATTCAACAAACTTGGATAATGTATCAAATGACTATCTAAAAGAAATAATAAATAATCTTTATTTCATCTTAATGTTTTAAAAATAAAAAAAAAAATAAAACTTAAACACTTATAATCATTGAGCTTTGTTTGATAATTAAATGCATTTCCCATTATTCTGTATTTTGTTAAATTTTTATACATTGCAAATTTCTTAAAATTATAAAATGTAAGGTAATCGCTAAAATTTATTAATTCTTTGAGATTTAAATTATTTTATACACAAAAACATAATGATCGATAACGAAAAATATAAATCGTATAAAACTGTAACCTTTAATTTTTAAAAAATTTAAATATACCTGACAAACTTTATTCCTAAGCAATATTCAATCTTAAAGTTAATCGAGTAGACGCAAATAATCATTTACAAACTTCTAAGTAAAACACAAACAAAAAAATAAAAAAAATGATTTAACTATCATAAACTTTTAAAAATCTATAGTTACAAAATTTGGGTTAATTGACTTTAAAACTTAAATTTACCTCTTTTATTAAAATGAGAACATAGATTAATTATTTTTATAATCGTTATACTATTAGAAATGTTAGTATAAAAATACAAATATTTAATGCAGTTACTAAAGTAATAATAAAAAGAATATTCAAAAAAGTCAAATTCAGTAATATATAAAATTATTTCATTTTTATCTTTGATTATGTTATCATCGGGCCTTTTATTGAAATAATCACACGATTATTGCTATATTTAAGTTATTCCTAATTTTGTTATTATATAATGATGAAATTGGATTGTAGGTAATGAAACTATAACAATAGGCATAAAACCATGATTTACTCCACAAATTTCACTACATTGCCCAAAGAAAACACCTAAACGTTTAATAAATAAATTCACTTGATTTAACCGACCTGGACAAGCATCAATTTTCAAACCAAATGATGGCACCGTCCAACTATGCAAAACATCTGCAGCACTGACTAACAAACGTAAATGTGTATTTGTTGGTAAAATAACTCGTTTATTAGTTTCTAGTAATCTAAAATAACCTTGTTTAGTTGTCGGTAACCCATCTAAAGTCATCATATAACAGACATACTTTAAACTTTGTTCTTGTTTTTGACAAGAATTAAATTCAGAAATTTCATAACTTCAAAATCATTGATGCCCTAAAATTTTTAAAGTTAATTCTGGTTCTGAAATTTCATCCATAGCATATAATAAAGTGAATGAAGGTGTTGCTAAAATTAAAAGTAAAAGAGCTGGTATAGTAGTTCAAACTATTTCTAATTCTTTAGAATGAACAAATTTGGAACTATATTTATTACTATATTCTATGAAATGATATATAGTATAAAACAATAATCACCCAACAAATAAAACAATAATAGTTAATAAAAACAATAGATGTTTATTAAAGATTAGGATTCCTTCCATAGTAATGCTAGCAGGATCAGATAAATAAGTTTGCCAAAGTGCCGGACTATCGCATTGGGTTATAATAATCATACTTTTTTTAATACCAATTTTTTGTGGAAAACCCAATTAATTTTTGAGATTACAATTTTTGGTATATAAAAAGTAGGTTAAATAGTAATAAAAAAAATAAAAATTTAAAAAACTTGGATAAAAAACGAACAGAGATAAAAAGATCTAGGGTATCGAAATCGTAATTACGATAAAAAAATAAGTATTTAGCAAACTAAAGTGAGCATAAATAAAATTAAATTAATAAAACCAAAGATATTATAAACCAGAGCAGTCAAAATTATAAAATTTTGATTGATTACTAAAAAATACCTCGAAAATAATAATTTTCATTTTTACGTCGAATTAAGTTTAAAAAAACGTATAAAAAATTTTTAACATTATAGAGTTAGACATTATTTGTTTAAATCTATTTTAAACATAAAAATGCAATTGTTTAACAAAAAGCAAAATTCTTAAAAAACATACACAAAAATCGCTTCAAAGAAAAAAGAATTGAATATTTTACTTAGACATATTTCAAAAACTATCTACTTAATTAATCTGCAATCACAAATAAAAACAAACCTTACAAAGTCTCAATATCAATACCATGTTACAGATTTAAAACTGAAATGAGATATAAATGTAAAATAATAAAACAATAATTATCTTAAATGAATATAAATAAATTTAGTGTACAAGTTTTTATAATTATAAACTCAAAATACAAAAAATTTTTGAATCTTCATTTCAAAACTTTTTACTAAATCAAAACAAGATTTTAAATCACATACTAATAAGTAGTATTTAAATATCGTTAATTTTGAAATACGCAGATTTTATATTACTTTTTAAGTGTTTAATATCTATTGCTAATACAGTACGCGCAGGCTTTGTAGCCATAGCCGTAAATAATATATAAAAAAAAAATAATGAAGAAATTGCAGACACATAAGAACCTCAAGATGCAATTTTATTAAATATAAAATATGCATCAGGATAGTAGTGCTACTAGAAACCACATTGTGGCACCCGTGCCCAGAACCATAGAGACCCATTACTGAGAGTACGGCTCCCAGGAATCTTAAGAATTTTTATTTTGCGGAGTTTAGTCAATTTCAGATTTATTTCATCTTATATTTTTATAACTAGCACTCGTTTCATGTCTATTTTCTACTAATATCTTTAAAACTCTAGAGAATTTGATAAAATTAGTACATAAAAATTTTGAATATTTTCTCTTAATTATTTTGTATTTTTTATGTTACTAAGCAAAGTTAATTTTTACCTTTAATACAATTAGACTTTTTGTTGAGAATAAAACAATAAAATTTCTTCTTTACTTTTGAGTAGTAATTTTCAAAAAAATTTAGTATATTATTGCTATCTATGATAAATTTATCAATTTCAAGTTCATAAAATGATAAGCTAAGGGAATTCTCGTCTTAAAAATAATTTTTATTGGTTTATAAGCTAATATATAAACTTCATGGTTATCAAGTTTTAACTAATCAAGATAGATATTAGAAAATAATACTGGATAACTCGAACGAGTATTAACAAATGATAAGTTACTAAATAATTTCAAATCATCGGCTTTAATTTGTATCTCTTTATTATGTTTTACTCGTCAATCGTAGGTATAATACAATTTAGTAATACTTCCATGTAAACCAGGAGTTGAAGAAAACTTTTGAAATAACAAACAGCGAAATCTCCTATACTTTAAATAATCTAAATAACGTAATTGTATTCGCGTTGTTCAACTAATTCCGAAATAATTTATTATACCACAAAAACTAATGTTATAACGTTTTACCAGTTCATTAACAGACAATGTAGAATTAGAACGAGCTAAAATATCTCGAATCTTATCACGACATTTTTTAAAAGATTTAGGACAAACAATGACAAAAAATCCATTTCGAGCTTTAACTGTAGTATTGGTATTGTTTGGAATCGTTTTATATAGATCAACATATTTATTTGTCGTATATTTTTTTTTGTTTAGTTTATCACCCTTATAGTCAATATATATATAACGAAAACCTAAATAGTCAAAAAAAACATCTGATTTAAACCAAAAACTAGAATTATCTACGTTTTTAATTATCAAATCCTTCGATTTTAACTCAAATTCTAACACGTCTTTCACTTTAGTAAATGTAGTTTTATGGTTTTTACCGATAATCAAAATATTATCAGCAAAACGTAAAAAAGAAAATCGAATCGGTACAATTTTTTTTATTTTCTTGAAATCTTTTTTGTATTTTAAAATTACAACAATATCCTCTTCAGATCTTTTGTATTTAGTTGCTTTAAATGATTTATAAACCGATTTAATAGTTTTTTCTAATCCATCTAAAATGCAATTAACCACGTTTAAACTTACAAGAGAGCCTTGAAAAACTCCCGCTTTAGGTTTTTCTTTCACAGAAATTTTCTTTTCTCATTTAAAAGTTCCATAAATAGACGCTTTAAGCCAAGCTTTCAAAAAAAAACGATATTTATTACAAAGAGGATATTTTTCTAGAGCCGTTTGATGATCAATATTATCAAAACATTTTCATATATCCACATTAATAATGTAATAATTTAAAAAAAACTTAAATGACTTTTGTACTACTTTTTGATCTTTTACTAAAATATTGTTTTTATAAATGTAATAGTCATAAAAGTATTTTCGTCGACGTTTACTCATATTTTTTATTTTTATACACTTTTTTTTTCGAAAACGACGTCCTTTAAAAAAATCGTAATTTTTCTTTAAAACTTTCACAGGTAGTATTCTATTTTTAACTTTTGAATTACCTTGTTGTTCTAAGTGACCTATAAGTAAAGCAATAGCATCGAAGGCGGATCTGTTAACACGAAAACCAAACGTGTTAGGATCCGCTTGATATTCGATAATAGGGTGTACTGCTACGTCAATAATTATTTGCAATACCCGATCCTTTAAAGTGAACATGTTTAAAGGACGCTTCTTTACACTTTTAATTTTTGGAATTCATATACGCTTTACTATATCACTTTTGTAATTTTTGCGATACATTTTAGTGTCACAACTTTTATAAAGTTGCATTCCCAGTTTTATATTCGCTTCAATTACATAAGTTCTGATTTTCTTTTTAATTTCTTCAGTAAGTAAAGCTTTCTTAGGTAAGTTTTTTTTCACTCGAATACTCTTACCAGACATTTTATAACGTGTTCTTGCTACTTGTTTTTCACAATATCGAAAAAATTCATCTTCAGTTTTTAAAAAAACCATATTATCTATTCCAGCACTAAAACGTCCAAACGATTTTTGGATTTCTTTTACCGCATAATAACGCAAAGCACGAGATTCAATAAATAAACATTGTAGTTTTTCAATTTGATAAGGAATAATAAAAGATGTCATTCTCTTACCAGATAATGTATTCTGATGTTCTCTCATAATTTTTGAAACCAACCAAAAATAGTTTAACACTAAACTCTCAACTTTTTGTGTAAACTCCATATTATATAAAAAAGATTGAAAATTATTCTTGTCTTTGAGATATAATGTAGTTTTTTTATCAAATAAAATTAAAGCTTGATGTCAAAATTCAACTGTTCCAAAATGATTCCCGCATTCATGTTTTGTAAGTTTATCATAATTAGAATTACTATAAAACTTAGTATTCTTTCTAATAAAGTTTCCTAACTTATTAAATGCTCTATTCGTTCTCTTAATTATAGTTATGTAAGATGAGCTAAATACATCGACAGTCTTAAATAAAAATCTGTCTCTTTTTGGACACAGGCTTACGTGCTGTTTAATGTTTACTAATGGGCCGACAGTACCATTATGACTTCCAGCGAGCATAATGGCAAAAAAGCACGTATATAGCACCTCAAAACCTATTTTTGTACATTGACCAAAAAATTTACTTTTGCTGGGATCGAACTTGCCCGGTCTTGAAAAAAATAATAAAATCAAAAAAAAATATAATTTTAAATTTAAATTGTCGGTTTTTGCAAGATTTTTACTATAATCGTTTACCCTAAGAACAAGAACGAGTCGTTCTCCTGGAATTCGCCTTGGCATACCTGCAACGCCTAAAAAATGCATTGGAAAAAAAGTTAAATTCACCCCAATAAAAAAACTTCAAAAATGAATTTTACCTAATATTTCTGGATAACAGACACCAGTAATTTTTTCAAATCAAAAATAAAGCCCTCCAAGCATAGAAAAGACTGCTCCCATTGATAAATACGGCTTCGAACGTCTATTTTAAAAAACGAGCTGCCATCTACACGTAGCAAGCGACCTTTCGGAAGCACTACGCGCTCCAACAGATCTTAAAAAGAAAAAATAAGAAATAAAATTAATACTGTAAGTATAAATTTGTTTAACCATCGAAGTCGTTTAAAATATAATCAAATAACTTTCATAATGATAATCCATTATACTTACCGGTAAAGACAAGTTGGCGGTAATTTTTTTGCACAATGGTATTTATTTAAAAATGTAGGTTTTCATAGCACGTTGAACGCTATTTTTTTAATCTTTTTTCAATGTTTGACATGGTGTCATTTGAAAGATTTCGATATGCAATTAAGAATTACGCAATCTAACTCAAAAGTAAAAAAGATTGCAGTTCAAATAAAAAAACAACAGTGACCTTTAAATATGACTAACTTATAATCAAGTTTACCATTGGCGAATTTAAATTCGCTACTTTTAAAGATTCGAAAATTAATTTTTTTGTCCTCCTTCTTATTTGTTATGATAAGGTTATTACTAAATTTATCAAGGACGCTTTTATAAGTACAACAACAATAATAAAAAGATATACCTCGAGTAATCGAATTAAATTTTTGTATAATTTTTTATTCTCTAATTTTAAAACAACATAACTTTTCTTGAAAAATTTATTAATAATAACAAATAATAATTATCCAGATGTTTATTCAAAATAAATAAAACAATAGGATAACTTATTTTATTAAAACGTGATACGAAATTACAGTCAATAAATCACTTAATTCCACGTCACATAGAATAAATACTTTTTAAAAAACTGTGGCAACTACTATTTTTTCGAGATGATACGAAAAATTTAGAAAAAACATTCAAATATGACCAAAAAAAAATTTTATCTTTTAGCTTTAAACTTAAGAAAAGAGTAAAAGCAAATATGATATTTTCAATAAAAGCATCATTATAGCCACTAGCTTTGTTTTTTAAACGTAGTATAAACAGTTTATAAAATACAAGGATTTGTTAGATTTTTATACACAATTAGCTTTATAGCACCTCACAATAAATTCTAACTTTTGACAAGTTCAGTAATTTTATATAAAATTGAGATACTCAGAAAACATGTTTTCGATCGTAAATGTATCTTTAACTCTATAATAGAACTTATCTATTTTCTTTTGATACAAGATGAACAACTTAAAGGCATCTTTAAATACCCGACCATAGTTTAGATCCGTCTAAAGAACTTTTTAGCTTTTTTGCCCCAGAGTTATAAACTAAAAGGATTTACCCTCAGCGTACCTAACTCGCTACAATTAGCCAATACTGTTTCCTCGCTTTTACTAGAGTCAAAGAAACTTTTGTAACTTCCAGCATATATTGATTTCTCTTATAAACCTTTATAAAAACTTAGATTATTATTTCCAAATAACATCACATAATTTAAATGCTAACTTATTCAAAAATATTTTCCCGTTATATACACTACTCTAACCAAAACGTACGCGAAAGAATAGAACACGTAGAAGAACTTGTTATTATAGAACAAGTGGGTTTCACGATCCCATATTTCATTGATATATACTCTAAACAATCATATCTTCACCAAGAAAACAAGCTCTTATACTTTAGTGTACTGATTCTTGATCACCAAATTTGTATACAAATATACGGTAAAGGTTTTAAGGCTATCAACCGCCCTACATAATGAAAATGCGCAACAACATAATAAGTATCGTGTAAAGCTATATCTATACCAGAATTAGCAAGAACTACACCAGTTACTCCACCTACAGTAAATAAAAAAATAAAACCAATAGCGAAAAGTCCCGGAGTTCTTAAATCTATAGATCCTCCCCATAAAGTTGCAAGTCAACTGAATATTTTAATACCCGTTGGAATAGCAATAATCATAGTGGCTGCTGTAAAATAAGCTCTGGTATCTATATCTAAACCTACCGTAAAGTAGAGTAAGAAACGTGAGTTGATTATCTCTAATCACCTCACAGAACTTCTCTCCGAACTTAGCGTGAAAGTTTCCCTTCGCAAAGCTCTCCTGTTATTTCTAAAAAATATTTTATTATTTCTCATGATCCGAGCTTAAGGACGCTTTATCAATTAACACATTTATTTTTTTATGTCGAAACCAATTCTTTCACTTTTAAAATCTTCAAATACAATTTTTAAAAAAACACCATCATATTTACCTAAATGGATAAAATTATGATAATAAAAACATACTGAAATCATTTAACAATTTGTAAACCTTATAACTTCTAAATAATAATTATAACTATCAAACTTTTTCTTTTACAAAATCACATGTTTTAAATGATGCATTTCTGTGTTTGGTTCATCGCAAATAATACATGATTGACGAACTATTTATTCTTTTGCAATACGTAAATTAACAAAGAGTAACTGTTCAACATTAATTACATACAAATTTGAAGACATATAACTTTTGATATTTCGTTTAAATTGGGAATTAAATGAAAGACCAAATTGCGTAATCTTTTTATTTTTCTCGTCATTAACACAAAGATTAGAACCATACTTATTAAAAACTTTAGAAACTTTACTCTTGGTTTTATGAGCAATTGTCATAGCAGCACAATAGCGACCAAAATAATTATACATCGTTTTGGCGTCATACCAATTCTGAGCAAAACTATAGTAATTTGATAAACCACGAAAAATCGAACTAATATAACAGGCAATCTTAGCGATGTCATATTCAAGTGCTGCTTTATAACTTGTTGAAAAGAATTCTCCACCTTTATAGCGTAATAATCCTTTGTCAACAAGTTTTGAAAGAATAGGTTTCATATTAAATGTAATCCTAAGACATGGGGTCTGAAAACTAGCAGTTCGATACTTAAAATTCATTTTAATCTTATCAATTTTTATTAAAGAGTTAACATCTTTTTTTAAAGAAAGTGTAAGATGATCAGATTGTCAGATCTCAAAGCCAATAAATTTGGCTTTATCTTTTTTTAAAAAAGTAATATGTGTTTTTGGGGAATTAAAATTGAGATTACTTTTAAGAAAGTTCGAGACAATACTATTGATTTCCAAGCAATCATTTTTAGTCCCTCAAACAAATATAATAAAATCACTTACATATCTAACGTAAGCCACTTTTCGACTGACACTTTTATAAGTCAACCTTTGTATTCCATTATTTTTAGCAAATTTTAATTTAAAAACTCGAAGTTTTTGTAAGAATTTCCAATACTTACGTTTTCCTTTCATTTTTTTAACATTATTCGCTTCTTTAAGTTCAACTTTTGAAAACTTAAGGGATGAAACGAAAGCAGGATTAACATGTATAAATTTTCCATTACGAAACTTGTACATAAATTTATTTTCATTGATAAAGTAATCCAATTCATGTAAATAAATATTTAACAAAATCGAATTCACAACGAAACCTTCCGAAGTACCCATTTTATTGACGAATGAATTGTTAATTGAGATAATTTTGAATTTTAAAGCTTTATAAATTAGATCGATAAAAACTTGTTCGCTAACGTACTTCTTTTTTACAAGAGATGTTAATTGTTTGTAATTAAAACTTTCAAAACACTTGCTGATATCCCCTACAATGGTCCATATTCCTATACCAAAAAGGGCTTTTTTTTTAATATAAGCTAAGGCATCAAAAGTCGGTGTACCTCTACTAGACTCAAAATTACACTCATAAAACCTGTGTTCAGAAAGTTGTTCAAAAATAACAACCATACTTTTTTGCACAATTTTATCTCTAGGGTCAGCAATCCCCAAAAAACAGGTACCACCTTGTGGTTTTGAAATATCAACTCTTCTAATAGACCCAAATTGAAACTTACCTTTTAGAATGAGCTTTGAAAATTTTTGAAAAAATTCTAGGTTAAAGCTGTCTACTGTTACTGTTTTTTTTATAAAAAAACTACATGGAGGACTAGGCACTCTAGGATTACTATTTATAGCATCATAACAGTAGATTCAAAAGTCAGGTTTACCTAAAAGAGATTTAACTATAGAGTTAACTTTATCCATATTGTTTCTGATAGAACTTTCACGTAATAATTTCAGTTTCTGTGTAATAACCTCTGCATACCTTGAAGGGCCAACAGTAGAAAAATTACAGGCGAAATAACATACCTTCTTTAATTCACAATGCATGTAAACATTGTGAATCAACACGAAGCTCCTTGTCCCAATTCGTTGTAAAGAATTGGGCATAACGTACTTTAGATGAAAAGTTAATATACTATTAATCGTGGGATGTATAACGATTTGTGTAGGGTTGACAATACTTTTTAAACAATTAGCTTTAGCCTTTGTTATTAGTGTGTCAATGGTTCAGTTAAATCTACCACATGTTTGTAGACCATTCATTAACACAATATTCGAAAATTTATAAAAATTTTCTCGTATGGTGGCACACACACCCAGTATTTTAGTCTTCATTTTTTTAACCCGACAAATCTGTGAGATGGGACTGGATCAATTCCATGGTAAGGTGGCTATGAAATATGCCATATTAAAAAATATAGTAGATCTTCGCCCTTTGAACAAGTGCTTTACTACGAAGAAGTTAACCTTCAACACAGCTAGTCCTTCTCGGATGTCATAATCTGAACAAACAACACTTCCACGCATCCTATATACGCGCGCCATGTGATGAGCTCAAACAATAAAACCTAAAACGCCTATAGAAAACATAGCGTATACCATACCAAGATATCCAAATATAGGCTTTTTTGCTGTACTAACAACGATATGACTGATAATTCCAAATCCAGGTAAAATTAAAATGTACACTTCTGGATGTCCAAAAAATCAAAAAAGATGTTGAAACAACACAGGATCACCACCACCAGCAGGATCAAAAAAAGTTGTGTTAAAATTTCTATCTGTTAACAACATTGTAATTGCTCCTGCCAAAACCGGCAAAGACAATAATAATAGAAATGCTGTAATCAAAACAGATCATACAAATAAAGGAAGATTATGGAAAGATAAACTTTTTACTCGCATGTTAAAAATTGTACAAATAAAATTTATTGCTCCTAAGATAGAAGATGCACCAGATAAATGTAAACTAAATATTGCTAAATCTACAGATCCTCCAGAATGAGCTGTTGCACTTGATAATGGAGGATACACAGTTCAACCAGTTCCAACACCAGTTTCAGTCAACATAGAAGCAAATAACAACATTAATGATGGTGGTAATAACCAAAAACTAATATTATTCATTCTTGGGAATGCCATATCAGGTGCACCAATCATTAAAGGAACGAATCAGTTACCAAAACCTCCAATTAATGTAGGCATAACCATAAAAAAAATCATCAATATAGCATGACCTGTAACAATTACATTGTACAAATGATGATTATACTCTAAAAAACTGCTATTAGGCTGAGCTAATGTTATTCGAATATATAAAGATAAAGCAGTTCCTGCGACCCCTGAAATTGCACCAAATATCAAATATAAAGTTCCAATATCTTTGTGATTAGTTGAAAAAAGTCAACGAGCTACAAATTTATAAATAGAATTTAATTGTGATTTATAAATTATCATTTTTATACTCTAGATTTTTTAATTTCAATTTATAAATTATGTGCCATTTCTTGTAATATCCTTTATTTAAACTTACTAAAACTTTACATTTACTAAATATTTTAACATCAGGGCTATGTTAGTAAGTCTATATGTTTTATAGAAACCGTTTTTAAAGTTTTTTATACTTAACACCTACCATATGGAATAACATACGCTAAATTTTTACAGTTTACCATTTCAAGTTTGAAAAAAAACTATTTAGTATTTACAAAATGTTAATTTCATACTACAAATTGAAAATCAAAATAAGGCAAGAATATAAATAGATAAATTAAATTTAAAACTTTGTAATGCACGGATCTTGGAACTAAAAAAATTTAGATATTAAATCGGAAATATTTTAAAACAAAATAATAGACGTAAAAAAACACAGATTTTTATAATCAACTTCTCAATATTTGATAAATTTAAAATCGATCTCTATTATATCAAATTTATAAAAATAAAGCAGAACTATAAGTACGGGAAAGTTGTTTAAACGTAACTTGAGTCTTATTAATGTTAGCACATTTAACTAGAACTAAAGTTACTGGCCCTATTGTTGCTAATAATAAAATATTTCCCGAAAGCAAAAACTGTATCACATAATCTGTATACAATAGATGACCTATTGTAATAATTTCAGTAAAATAATCTAATTTGTTAAACCAATCAAAATGATTATTAGATAAAAAACTGTTACTGTAAGGATTAACAACTTCAAAAGTACTAGGAATTACTATCAAGACTTCAAATATAAAAATAATACCTAAAAGACTACCAAACGGAAAGTATTTTAAAGAATCTTTTACTAAATGAGTTGTTTTTATATCCAACATCATAACAACAAATAAGAATAAAACAGCAATAGCACCTACATAAATAATTAGGAAAATCAATGAGATGTATTCACATTCTAATAAAAATAAAATACTAGAGGATGAAATAAAACTTAATACTAAAAATAAGACAGAATAAATTGAATTTTGGCTAAGAATAATCATTAACGAACTTATGAGCAAGACGCAAGAAAAAAAATAAAAAAATGAATTAACTATCATAAACTTTTTAAGATTTAAAAATGAAAAAAGGATTTTAACCTTCCATTTTAATACTGTAATTTCAATGTTCTAACAATCTATGCTGTTTTACTTATTACAATTTTAAATTATAATACAACTACTTTTCTATCATTAAATTTATATTATTTGAAATAGTAGTTAAAAATGAAAGTTATATTTATTAAAAAATAAACCTAAATATATCTTTACAATTATAATATTTGTTAAAAAATAATTTGTAAAAAACATGTTTAAAATTACATCGTTCAAGTTTAATGAAACATAAATAACATATTATATCTTATTGCACTCAAAATCTACGTCTTAATTAATAAAACGGACTACAAACATTGTAAATAAAAATTTTGTGTTTAAAATAAATACAATTAAAAAAACTATTTTTTATTTATGTACACAAATCTAACACAAATCATGCTTTTTAAATATATACAGATCAATTGATATCTTTAAAAAATCTTGTCACATTTTATAATTTTACATCTAAATTAAACTAATTTATTACAATAGAATAAAAAACAATTATTAAACCTATTCTAAATTTATCATTGTTCAACGTATTATTTAATGAACGGTTTGCTATATAATATTATTTTAAACTTATATATATATATTATGCTTTTTTATAAAAAATTTAAGTCTAAAAAAAACAAAAGTAAAAAAATTGAAGTTCATAATATAAAAGTTATTTCAAATTTATAATTGCACTCCTTAAGTTTATTTACAAACTCAAAAAAAGTTACGATACAACCACATATTAAACGTGTCAAAGAATAAATTATATTAAATAAATTTTTATTCATTTGCTTAATTCCAATTTTCTTTGATTATAATTTTTTATATTAAAATCCACTTTTAAACCTTCTTTTTTATTTATATTTATTTATTTTTATCATTTACCCAATTTTAATCTTTTTTCCTTTATGTATTACTAATTCTTTTTTTCAAATATTTTTTTTAATAATTTTTTAATTCTTATTAAACTTTTAAAGTCTAATTCATTTCATTTCATTAACACAACTCTCCATTCTCTATTCTTTTTTTCTTAATAAAAATCAAAAGTAAATTATTAGAAAATTTATTTCGAAATTTTAACTAAAAATATGAAAATTAAAGGTTAATTTACCATAAATAATTTGTAATAATCTCAATAATTTTTGACAAACGCCCATTCCATCGGGTTATACCCCGATTTTTTGTGTAGTGTAATAATTTGTAATAATCTCAATAATTTTTGACAAACGCCCATTCCATCGGGTTATACCCCGATTTTTTGTGTAGTGTAATAATTTGTAATAATCTCAATAATTTTTGACAAACGCCCATTCCATCCGTTATTTTTTAATAAATATAACTTTTATTTTTAGAAATTCATCTGTAATCTATAGTATTTTCAGTTATCATTTCAAATAATAAAAATTTAGTTATAGAAAAGTAATTTTATGAAAATTTAAATTTAACATTAATTGAAGGGGGAAGGGGGAAGGAGGAAGGAGGAAGAATGGGGGATGGAGGATGGGGGATGGGGGATGAATGAACGAAGTGAATGAACGAAGTGAATGAACGAAGTGAATGAACGAAGTGAATGAACGAAGTGAATGAACGAAGTGAATGAACGAAGTGAATGAACGAAGTGAATGGTTTGGTTTGGTAAAAATTAAAAATATATTAAAGAAAAATAAATAAGAAAGAAAAAAGAAAGTTAAAAATGAATTTTTAAAGTATTATAAAAAGTTATCATTTGGTAAATGAATAAAAATTATGTAATATAATTTATTTTTTGGTAATTATAACATGGGGCTCTACTGTCGTTTTTTTAAGTTTGCGAGTAAATAATAAAGCGTAGGTAAGTATAAATTTGAAACAACCGTTATATTATGAGATTTAAATTGTATTTATTATAAAATTAAAATTTTGATTTACGATATTTGTAAATTCATTTTACTTATTAAAATATAAATTTTGAGTATAATAAAAGATGTTTGGTTTTATTTTTTAATAAATATAACTTTTATTTTTAGAAATTCATCTGTAATCTATAGTATTTTCAGTTATCATTTCAAATAATAAAAATTTAGTTATAGAAAAGTAATTTTATGATAATTTAAAATTGTAATAAATGGAATAGGATAAATTGTTATAGTTTTAAAGTGGAAGGTTATTATTTTTAGTTTTTTTATATCTTGTCATTAATATTTTGTAAAATTTATCTTTATTTATCACTGTATATTATTTAGAGAGTTTACAACCTTAAAATCTTAATTTCTTCAAAATCTAAGAATCTTGTCATTTATGTTTGGTAGAATATTTAAGACAAGTTTCATTTATGAATAAAAAATTACATTAAAAATTAACTAAAGGAGAAGTATTTGAATAGATCTCAGATAAACAATTAAATATGTTTATTTCTAGATTTTTTAAAGATTTTATAAAAATAGAGTCTAAAGTGTCTTCTAAAAGCATTTTAACTATTAATATATATTTGAGAATTCGAGAAGATTATTACATATGTTTATATCAATTTTAGGTAGTTAAGACGTCACGTTATACATAGATAAAAAATATACTTTTTTAGATACTTTACTTTAATTTTAAATATAAAGAGTATGGGTAAGTATAAAAAGTAAGTGAATTTAGTAGATTTTATTTAATAAAATCGTTATTTAGACATTATTTAATTAAATAGGATGTTGACACTATGGCAAATATTATTCTACAACCAACACAACACTATTTAGAAATTGAGTGAGATAAAATTATATTGTTTTTTATTAGTTATAAACTCTTTAATTTTTTTAAATTTTATTGTATTTAAAAAAAGATATAATTTGTATCCACAATACCTAAGTACAAACTTTATGAATTTTCAATTATTATAGATCTTTTTAATATTTTAACTAATATTTTTTTTAGATGTTAAAGTAATAAAATTAAAATTATATATTAATGAAATGTGTTATACATTCATTTTTTTATGCTGAGTGAATAAAATTTTTATTGAGATAATGAGCCAATTTCTTCTGTTTTTTTTTATGTATTACATGAAAAGAATTAAAATTGATAAAAAATCGTTAAACGTTTTGCTGCTTTGCATTTATGAATATAACTCAGTTAGGTAAAAGTATGTAATTTTAAAGGTTAGGAGTTCAAATCTTATTATTCGCCCTCTTTTAAAGTTTTTTTAATGCATTAAAAAAAAAGTATTCACTAAAAATGATTTTATTTAAAATCAAAAAGTGGATAAAAAATAAGAATCGTTTTAAAAGATATCTTTTAGTCAAAAATGTCGTTGAAAAATAAACAAAATAAAATTTTTATAATTGTCCTAAATAACATGGTAATATTTATATTACATAAAAGTTATTTTTGACTAATATTATATTTATTGTAGATATTAATAACATTTAAATTTTAAAGTTTTTTAATAATATTTGATATAATTTATTACAAAAATAATATTTTACTTGTATAAATATTATTTAAATAATTATCTTTATTATTTTATAAGTGGTACATTGTTTTACTGTTAATTATAATTAGTAATATGCGATATAATATTTACTTTGACATATGAAAAATCAGCAGTTTAAGTTTATTTAAGTCTCTAAACACAATACAATATATTAAAATTGTATAAACTTAATTGTCATAATAAAAATGATAAAGTTATACTATTTATTTTTAAATGCAGAAAATTGAAAATAGTTTTAGTTCATATATTTTAAATTGATTTCTAACTGTTTAACTGTAATTTTGTAGTATTATGATTTTAGGATTTAAATAAAAAAACATAGAGTTATTTGAGTTAGGTGTGTTAAAGTAGAAACATATGTCATTTTTTATTTAAGTTTTTATAATAATAAAGAAAAATAATTAAGATTTATATACTATTTGTGTTTGTTTTTACTAAAAATTTTTATTACTTTTTAAATAATTTGATAATTAATTTTAAAGTTCTTATCATTATAAACGTAGAAGTTAAAAATTAAAGATTATTATAATAAATCTAAATGATGTTAAGTTTGATAAATTTTATCGACCTGTAATTATTCTAGTTAATAAGAACCTTCAAAAGTTTTAGAAGCAGTAATTTTTTATTTTTAGTTTATAAGTATACATTTTTTTGAATAAAACTACTCAATATATCACGAAGATAAAAATATTGATATTTTGAAGTTAATAAATGAATTTATAACAGTAAATTTATGGTGATTTAAAAGATGAAAAACTACTTTAAAGGTAATTAACTCAATTGGTAGAGTATTTCGCTTACAACGAAAAAGTTAATAGTTCGAATCTATTATTACTTACACTATTTTTCTAGAATGTATAAAAAAGTTATAACAGATCATATTTTGAAAAATTTAAAGTATTGATATGAAAATAAATTTTTTTTAAATAAAGTGATTTTAAGTATTCGTTTGTTGGTTTAATTATTTATCATTTTTTTAAGTTTAGCTAACAAATCTCGCGTATATAATTTACAGCTTGATATATTAGTGCATGATTACAATCATCAAGCACAAGTAATATTAAGATAAAAATAAAAAAAGTTGGTTTTTTATTTTCAATCTCTATTTTTTTAAAATAAAGTTCGACTTTTTATTATTTCAAAAGTTTAAATTATTTTATAATTGGGTTTTTAGTAATATTTATTTTCCACTTTTCGTTTTTAAAATAATTTTTTTTGATAGGTATGAATTCATACTTCATTTATGAAACTATAAAGTTAAAAAAATTATATATTAAAAATATACTAAAACCTAAGATCGAATGCATTTTAATTTTTTAATTTAAAATATTTAGCTAAAGCATAATTGATACGGTTGTATTAAGCAGCAAATGTATATAAAATCAAACAAAAAGTGATTTTAATTTGGATAAATCAAATGGGCAAAAACTTGGATTTTTAATTTATAAACAGATATTGCTCAAATAGTAATTATATAAATAATTAATGATTTTTATTAAAAATTGTATTAAATGATAAGGTAAAGATTAGATGCAGAATTAAAAATGACGTATAATTCAAAGACCTTTTTAACGAACAAGTCCTGTTATGATTTTGATAAATAGTTTGTACAAACTTCGTATGCATTATTTTAGTTTTTTTGACTGCGAAGATTTAAAGTTTATTATTATATTATTAAAAAAAAATTTTAGATAAAATTAGAAAATATTTAATGTAATATTAAATTAACACATGAAAATTGCTTTAAAAAATATCTTTTAACAAATAATATTTTTGATATGTTTTTAGTTAAAAATGTTGTTTTAAATGTTATGTAATGTTAATATTTTCTAACAATTATTTTTGATTTATGTTGTATGTATTTAAATATAATTTATATTTTAGAGTTTTTATAGTTTTTAATTATATTTGGTATGATTGAATACAAAAACCATGTTTCACTTGTTTATGTATCGTTTCGTAAATAGTTGAATTGTTTTATTGTCAATTATAATTAACAATATGCGATGTCAAATCTACTTTGATATTTATGAGGTTTTGACTCGCTTCAATATTGGATAAAATAATGTGTATATATTATATATAATTAAGCTTATAGCTCAGTCGGTTAGAGTCTACGCCTGATAAGCGTGAGGTCAGTAGTTCAAGTCTACTTAAGCTTATAAATATATAAAAAGTATTTAAAACTCGACTTTTTATAGTGAATATATTAGTAATTTTTATTATTTTTTAAACAAACAAAATAGAAAAAAGAAGAGGGAGCATAACTTAATTGGTAGAGTGTATGCTTTGCAAGCATAAAGTTATCGGTTCAATTCCGATTGCTTCCAAATTAACAATTTGATAATTTTTTCATCACAATATTAAAATTTATGTTATATACTCCTTTAGAACAGTTTCAAATCATTTTATTATATTCTATTAAATTGTTTTGTTTTGATTTTTCAATTACTAATTTAGCATTGGTAAATTTTTTAGTTTTATTATGTTTTAGTGCTGTTATTACTCTTTTTAGTTCGAGCTCAAAAAATACAAAAGAAGTTAGTTTTTTTTTTATTCCAAGCGCATGGCAAGTGGTAGTTGAGATTTTTTATGAATTTTCATCACAATTATTATTTGATAATATAAATAAAAATGGTGAACGATATTTTCCTTTTATTTCTGTTGTATTTACTTTTGTTTTGTTTAGTAATCTAATTGGATTAATTCCTTATAGTTTTACGGCAACAAGTCATCTTATTGTTACATTTAGTTTATCTCTTTCTATTTTTATCGGTATAAATGTAATTTGTATTAAAACTCATAAATTCCATATGTTATCTTTGTTTATTCCTCCTAATACTTCATTTGGTTTAGCTTTATTATTAGTTCCTATTGAACTTTTATCCTACATTTTTAAACCTATTAGTTTAGGTGTTCGATTGTTTGCAAATTTAATGGCTGGACATACCTTATTAAAAGTAATCGTAGGTTTTTCTTGAAGTATGTTATTACTAAAAGATTTTTTAGCAATTTTTCATGTTATACCTTTATTAATATTAATATTGTTGATGGGTTTAGAATTAGGAGTGGCTTTAATTCAAGCGTGTGTTTTTACTATTTTAATTTGTATTTATCTTAATGATGCAATAAATCTACATTAAATGTAGTGACAGTGCTAAAATCGGAAACATTATTTAAAATTATGTAGTTAATGACTACTAAGTTTTTTATGTATCTTTTGTTAGTTTTTTTGCCATTAGTTGGCTCTTTGTGTGCTGGATTTTTTGGTCGCAAACTTGGGCCTTTAGGAGCGTCATACATTACTGTTAGTTGTTTAATGCTTTCTTTTCTTTTGTCTATTGTAAGTTTTTACGAAGTTTCCTTATTAAATTGTTGCGTATATGTAAAGCTTACACCTTGGATTAATTCTGAAATGTTAAACGTAGATTGAGGATTTTTATTTGATTCTTTAACTGTAATAATGTGTTGTGTAGTTACATTCGTTTCTTCCATAGTACATTTTTATTCTACTGAATATATGTCAAATGATCCCCATCTTTCAAGATTTATGTCTTATTTATCTCTTTTTACTTTTTTTATGTTAGTTTTAGTTACCGCAGATAATTTTATACAAATGTTTGTTGGTTGAGAAGGTGTAGGTCTTTGTTCTTATTTACTTATTAATTTTTGATTTACACGAATCCAAGCTAATAAAGCGGCAATTAAAGCTATGATTTTAAACCGAATTGGAGACTTTGGTCTTGTTCTTGGTATTTTAATTATCTTTGTCGAGTTTAGAGCTGTAGATTATGCAACAGTTTTTGCAGTTACTACAATATTTACAAATAAATTTTTCAATTTTTTAAATTTTGATTTTAATTTGATTTCTATTATATGTTTTTTTTTATTCATCGGCGCTGTTGGGAAATCAGCTCAATTAGGTCTGCATACTTGGTTGCCCGATGCTATGGAAGGTCCTACACCTGTATCTGCTTTGATCCATGCTGCAACTATGGTAACGGCTGGTGTATTTTTAATTGTTCGTACTTCTACGTTGTTTGAACATACACCTAGCATACTTAGTTTAGTTTCAATCATAGGAGCATGTACTGCTTTTTTTGCAGCCACTGTGGGATTATTACAAAATGATCTAAAACGAGTAATTGCATATTCAACATGCAGTCAATTAGGTTATATGATTTTTGCTTGTGGGTTATCTAATTATTCAGTAGGTGTTTTTCATTTAGTGAATCATGCTTTTTTTAAAGCATTACTTTTTTTAGGTGCTGGCTCTATTATTCATGCTGTAGCTGATGAACAAGATATGCGTAAAATGGGAGGTTTAAAAAGATTGATACCATTTACTTATTCTATGATAGTTATTGGTTCACTTGCTCTTATCGGTTTTCCGTATCTAACAGGATTTTACTCAAAAGATGTTATTCTTGAAGTTGCTTATGGAAAATATACGTTTGAAGGTCATTTTAGTTATTTACTAGGTAGTATGGGTGCCTTTTTCACAGCTTTTTATTCTACTCGACTAATTTATTTAACTTTTTTATCTAAACCCAATGGATATAAATCAATAATTTGTTCAGCTTACGACTCATCTTATCAGATATCGGTTTCGTTATTTTTTTTATCTATTCCTAGTGTATTAATAGGTTTTTATGCCAAAGACATGATTATTGGTTTTGGGAGTGATTTTTGAGGAAATGCTATATTTATTAATAGTGATAATATGAATCGAGTGGATTCAGAATTTGTTATCCATATTTTTAAAATATTACCTGTAGTTTTAAGTTTATTAGGAGTTACACTTTCATTTTTACTTTATTTATTTGGCAGTGACATCTTAGTTCAGTTGAAAATGTTTGATTTTGGTAAAAAAGTTTATAATTTTTTTAATAAAAAATGGTTTTTTGATAAGATATATAATGAGTTTATTAGTCAATTGTTTTTTACTATTAGTTATACAATTACATATAAAACAATTGATAGGGGAATTATAGAAATTTTCGGACCAATGGGATTATCTTCAATTATAGAAAAGAAAGCTTTTGATATTTCTAAATTACAAAGTGGATATTTATATCATTACACTTTTTTAATGTTGTTGGGTTTAACAATACTTTTAGGTATGCGTCAGTTTTGATTATTAGTATATAGTAATTTTGATTTTAAAATTCTATATTTATTATATTGAACAATCATTTTAACGAGAGCCTATAAAAAGAAGGAAAGTTTTTTTGTTTTGACTTGATCGGTTGACCTCAATAAAACAACGGTATAAATGTTTGAGTGGTCATATATCTAAATTTATTTACGTATTTTCTAAATTACTGCTTTAAAATAACCTAATACCAGAAGCAATTGATTATGACACTGTTATTTTTTATTTGTTGCTGTGGTATTATCCATTGCGATAGTTTTATTTTCGTATATAACTTATTGGCGTACAATTATAAAGGTTCTTTGATAAAAATGTCTTCAAATATAACTTTAAATGCAGTTTTTATTAATAAGTGACTTTTTATTCCAACACTTTCATTTTAATAACATATAGGAAGTTAGTTATGATAAGTTTTTTTAGCTTTAATGGAATTCGTTTATAATAAGTAATTTTATAAAATTTAAGTTATGGTTTTGTTGCGAGTATTTTATTATGACTATTAAAATAATTTTTGAAAAACACTAATGGTTTAGTATTATAGAGAATTGAGATTATATTATTATACATTTTTATAGTAGCTTTGATTATATCTTATTTGGATGAAAAAACAATGTTATTAATTGATTTTTTTCGATTAAATTTGTAATATTAATAAATTTTTTTGATTTTGACAGTTTAACACGAAAAATTTAATGACTTTTAAAGTAATTCTAGTGTGGGAAGTAATACTAAAGTGAACTCAAATTTTTAAACACTTAAAAATCAATTTATTCAAGATATTGTTAATCAAGATTATTTTAGAATTTATTGTCTTTTCAAAGAAGCATTTTAAGATATGAGTGAGCTATAATTTAATGTTAACGCGGGTCAAGATCGAAAGAAATAGTTTATATTCATTAAGAGTAATTTGAGATAAAAATTTAAATAAGAATAATTATATAGATAACACAATGTCATGTTTAATAGAATAGTATTAGTTTTTTGATGTATATTTCATATACAATAAAATTGCATTTTGAGATTTTTTTGTGTTTGTAATTTAATTTCGTAAAGACACAAAAATTTATATTTAATAAGTTTTTAGCAATAGATTGTTTAAAAATAATAAAGATTTTGGTCTTAATCAATTGGTAGTAAAAAAAGTATTAATAGTAAAATTAACATTTTTTAATTTTTAAAAAGTAAATTAATTTTAGAAAGAAGATCTATAAAGTAATAGAGTGTGTAGTATGTAAATACATCTTATTAAAAACATTCTGTTTTTTAAGAATTAGATAGATTATATAATTTTTACAGACATTTAGATTTGTATTAAAAAACAAGTATTAGATTCACGTTAATATTTTATTTTTTTTAAATAGAATAATTATTAATTAAGGTTCCAAAACGACAACAAACGATCAAATATTAACGTTTATATATGATATTAATAATAACTTTAAATAATGATGTGTTTTTTTTGTTTAAAAGTAATTTAATTTGTATTCGATATAAGAGTAAGAATTGCGTTTAAATAGTAGCTTTTTAGGTAATAATTACCTAAAAAAGGATAGATCTATTTTCAGTATTTACACCGATGTATGGCAATCCATATTTAAGTTTCGGACCCTTATTTAATAGTTGAATAAAAGGTAACCTAAAATCTACGTATTTAAGAGTATTTAAAAATTAACGGAATTAAAATACTACTCATTAGTATGGAATTTATAATTTTGTTTTGTTTTAGTTAAAATTTTTGAATTGATTATTCAAAAGTTTTTTTAGATCTTGTAAATAATATAATGTAAATTTTAATACGTTTTAAGATATTTTTTAATTAAAACGTTAAATTTTAAATTTACAATTTAGAAATTTTGTCAGTATAAAATTTATAAGGCAAGTTTAATCATTTGATTTTATTCTGAAATCTAATGAGTAGCCGGTTGAAAAAGTAGAACTATTTTGTTAACTAACAAAGCGGAAGAAAGATTATTATAAAAATTGTTTTAGGTGCTGCATGCAATACATCGGCGAATATAACTCAGTTAGGTTAGAGTATTAGATTGTGATTTTAAATGTCATGGGTTCAAATCCCATTATTCGCCTTTTATTTAAATTTTTTGAATACATTAAGAAGAATACCTCAACATTTTTATATTGTGAAGAACGTTTGTAAAACGATATGTTATCTAGTTAAACAATAAAAAAACCGTAGCTTATAATTTTTCGAGTCCTAAAGGAGTTTTAAAGAATTTAAACAAATATTAATTGTTTTTCAATTAATATTTTTCTTAAGCTAGTGAATTGAATCATCTAAGTAACTAGAAAAAAAATCAACCGAGAAATCGTTAGTAGTGGTGAGCAAAAGCGATCTAGACTAATTTTAAAAATCACATATAGTTTGTTTAAATAACCATAGAAGGTAACATAAACTAAATGGAGTCCTGTAAAACAAAATTTAAGATTTTTAAATTATAAGTAAAATGATACATGTCATGTGTTGTTTTAATATTGGGGTACCACCCTCAAAGTCTATAAAATATCAATGATTGATAGTGAACAAGTACCGTAAGGGAAAGGCGAAATAATATTTAGAAATTTAATGTATTTAATCAGTTGTAGCTTATTAAAAAAGTAACAGCGTTCCTTTTGCATAATGAATCAATGAGTTTATATCAATGGCAAGCTTAAACTGTTAAAAGTGTAGGCTAAAAAAAATTAAGTTTTAAATTGCGTTTCAGTAGCGAGTTTAATGTGGTGGTAAAATAAATTCTAGTGATAATAAGTAAAATAATTAGCTGTAGTCTTTTATAAAAATCGAAGAATACTCTGATAGAATGGACGTTTGTCAAAGATTATTGAGATTATTACAAATTATTACACTACACAAAAATATAAAACAGGCTCTCCTCTGAAACGATGTAAACTTTCATAAAGAGCACTACTTTATTTTTAAAATAAAATATATATCATTCAATATTTGATTTTACCACCAATGGATGAGTGTACTTACTTAGCTTATCAAAATATAGAACAAGCACTTATTTGAAATGATACAAACTTTCACAGAGAGAATTATTATATTTAAAAATACAATAATTCCCCAAATCTAGCTGTGGTATTGTTGCGTGAACATCATTTTATAGTTAAAACGCCGCAAATCGTTTCAATATATAATAATTATGAATATCAAGCTTCTATGTGATATAAAAATCATTTAAACATGCCAAGATAAAAGTTTACATTTCTCACGGTTTAATATTTTAACACTAAGTATACAAGTATCTCGACTTCCGACTTTTATTTATTTTAACATTATTTTAACTAAGTCGCTGTAACAAGTTACAGTAGTCTTTGATATAAAACCCGAAACTAAGTGATTTAACCATGGACAGGCTGAATTTACAGCGTTACCGCTTATTGAAAGGCCGAACTCGTGTATGTTGAAAAATACTGAGATGATGTGTGGTTAGGGGTGAAAGGCTAATCAAACTTAGAGATAGCTGGTTTTCTGCGAAATCTATTTTAGTAGATCGTTTAATTTTCTTTATTTTAAGGTAGAGCACTCGATAAGTAATGGGGACGTAAAGTTTTACTGCACTTAATGAAACTCCGAATGTAAAATAAAAAGATTTTAAACAGACAGACTTTGAGTGCTAAGATTCAAAGTCAAAAGGGAAACAGCCCTTATTATTTATTAAGGTCCCTAAAAGTAATTAAGTGAAAAAGAAAGTAAAAAAATGTTAACAGCTTATAGGTAAGCTTGGAAGCAGCCATCCTCTTCAGAAAGCGTAACAACTCATTAGTTTAGCTTTTTAGCGTCGAAAATGTATAAGGACTAAAATTACTTGCCGAAATAATAGATTTAATTCAATTTTTTAAACACAACTGAATAGTAATCAGTTATATTTTAAGTATTGTTACGTTTTTTTGATTAAAATCAAAAAAATAGAATGTTAAAATATCTTTAAAATTTTGCTTACTCATATAAATTGTAACATTTAATATTAAAAAAAATTTTGTAGTTTTAAATTTATTAACACGCAGTAATAAACAATTAGTATTTTCCTGTATTTATTTTTTAAATAGTATTGTAGAAAATAAATTAAATCAGCTTCTTGCTTTTCAATTCCATTTAACCCAAAAGCATTTGTAAAGGTTGTAACAGAAGTTAACGTAAATAAACGTTATATTTAGATTAATTTATTGTTTGTTTTGTTCAGGTTAATAAAGATTACTATTAAAAATAGTAATTCATAATAATAAAATATATTTCCGCAAAATTATTAAAAATAATTGTAGGTTTTTATTGATGTATGTTATTATTTAAAATTTTTTTATGTTAAACCATTTTTAATATTGGTATTGTCAGTAAGTTTATAATTAAAAATAGCTTTACTTTAAGTGTGTGTTCTTATATATTGATTTAAATGGTAGCAGAACGTTTTGTATTTTTGAGAAAATTTATAGTAATATATATTGGAAAAATCAAAAATGAAAATATTGATATGAGTAGCGATAAACGTATATCTCACTATTTTAGTGAGAATAAGTGCAATAAATCTACGTCATCTTAAGTTCAAGGTTTTTAAGATAAAGCTAATCTTTCTTAAAATTAATCGGTCCCTAAGATAACAACGAAAGTTCTAATTAATGGGTGATAATTTTTTATTTTATCATAAAGTGACAAAATATAAATTTAGTTTTAATCAATAATAAACAAATAATATTCTAATGTTTTAGTTTTGATTAAATAACTTTTTAATATTTTCAAGAAATAGCTTGTGATAACACCGTACTGTAAACCGACACAGGTGAACAAATTTAGTAAATTAAGATGCTTGAGTTAATTATGTTGAAGGAACTCGGCAAAATGACTCCGTAACTTCGGAATAAGGAGTAGCTTTTTTAAAAGAAATATTTTAAAAAGCTGTCACAAAATCGAGGACAGCGACTGTTTAATAAAAAGTGCGACAAGAAGTTATTCAAAACAATATATAAAAGTATATCTTCCTCTCTAATTGGAATGAGTTTATAGGAAGTGCGTCTGAAGTAATTCAGAGGTGCAAAGCAATCGTACAATGTAATCTGCTGGTTTAAGCTCTTATAACTAGTATTTGCTAAACTAAATTTATATGGTCAGCGAAAGCAAATTGCATATTAATAGGCCTCGTAAAAACAGTTTTTTCGAAATAGAGCTGATAGCGAAAGTTTTTTTAGATAGGCTATTGATCCTTTTTATGTCAATAGTAGTTAGAGCAATATCTACCGGGGTAGAGTGTAAGACCTAAGTAAATCCGTGTGTTTTGAATAAAACTTGGTAAACCTGTTATCTTCTTTATATATATAAGAAAAGAGACATAAGAGTAATTTTGTGCATCAGATAACAGGTAAAAGATAATGTAAAAAGCTAATGTTCGAATGTAATGACCGGAATAGAATTTAAAAATAAATTTTCTAAAATGGAACGTCTTATGTTATATTTTATTTTTTATGATTCAACTTGAAAAAGTGCTAACTTACACATATGACTAATCTTATTTAACGTTTTATTTTGTATTATATTATCTGTTTTTTATTAGAAAGAACTGTTTTTAAAATATGAAAATATAAATTAAAATTGTTTAAATTACAAAGTAAAATCTTAGAAATTTTCAGAACCAGAAATACTAAAAATATACCCAAAGCTAGTGATAAATTTTGTTTTTTATAAATCCCAATTGTCAAAGATTGAATAATTCAAGCATTATATTATTTTGCTATAGATTTTATAATAAAAAAACCGTCGTATGTAAAAGAAATTATAGATTTCGTTTACATCGTGGTTTAAACGACAATACTATATATTTTAATTTAGTTTTAGATACTTTTACGATAAGATATGTTTTGAAAACTGTCTATTTTAAAAACTTTGTTTTTTATTATACCTCTAAAAATTTTTTTTAAGAAAGAGGTTTAAAATTAAACCTAAATAAAACACGTTTATTTTTTATTGGAGGAAGTTTTAATTTTCCTAATTCTAAGCTTAGAAAATATCACAATATAAAACGAGTAAAAGATATTAAAAAAAAAATTTTTTGTTAAAGAATACAAAAACCGATTTTTTTATAACTTAGTTTCTAAAGTTAATAAAATAGGTTGAGTACTATAAAAGAAAAAATTACCTTACAAAAAGTTTTTTCTACTATTCACTATCATGTTTGGAAAACAATTATAATTTATAATTTGCAAAAAACATAAACGTCGTTCAAAGACATAGTTATTTAATATATACTTTGAAAAAGTTAAAAGAAACAAATAAATTTTTGTTGGAAAGAAAAAAAATTAACATTATTACAAATTTTTACGTTTAAATCAAACAACATTTGCTTTGTAAAAATTTAAATGCGTATAATTTTGTATCGATTAAATAGTTTTAAAAATATTTTTCTTAACGAAGAAACAAAAAGTATATTAGTAAAACTTCAAAAAGATTATTGTCCTGTTCGTGCAATAAATTTATTTAATAGTGAGAATTTATAAATATATCACATTTTATCTCGATAAGAAAGTAATGAATATTCTCTAAAAAAAAGATATTTTTTTACCGAAGAAAAAAAAATACTTTTGCTTAATTCGCGTTAGATAGTCGGAGCTGTATGAAAAGAAACTTTCATGTACGGTTTTAGAGGGGGGAAAGCTTGTGAGAGCTTACCTATCCAACTCACAGGTCTTTGCAAATTTGAAAAAAGAAGTATAAAGACTGACGCCTGCCCGGTGCTGCAAGTTTAATAGAAAAAGTTTTGGCTTTAACTTTAATCCCCAGTAAACGGCGGCTGTAACTCTGACGGTCCTAAGGTAGCGAAATTCCTTGGCATTTAATTGGTGTCCTGCATGAATGGCGTAACGACTGTCCTACTGTCTCCAATATAAACTCAGTGAAATTGAAATGTCTGTGAAGATGCAGATTACTTGCGGCTAGACGGAAAGACCCTGTGCACCTTTACTATAGTTATAAATTGTAACAAAATTTTTTTTGTGTAGAATACGTGGTAAGTTTTTATTAAATCGTAACGCAAGTTATTTATTTAAACACATATGAAATACCACTCTTTAAAACTTTTGTTACTCATACTTTTAATACAGTTTATAATGGGTAGTTTGACTGGGGCGGTCGCCTCCTAAATAGTAACGGAGGCGTACGAAGGTAAGTTCGAATTGGAGATAATCAAATTTAGAGCGTAATAGTATATTGTTTACTTGACTGAAAGATTGACAAATCAAACAGAGATGAAAGTCGGTTATAGTGATCCGATGGCTCTGAGTGGAAAAGGCTGTCGCTCAACGGATAAAAGGTACGCCAGGGATAACAGGCTAATCATTCTTTAGAGACCCTATCGATGGAGTGGTTTGGCACCTCGATGTTGGATTATCGCATCCTGGAGCTGTAAGTGGTTCCAAGGGTTTGGCTGTTCGCCAAGAAAGGCGGTACATGATCTGAGTTTAGAACGTTGTAAAACAGTTTGGTCCCTATCTACCGCAAGTGTTAAAAATTAAAAGGAGTAAACCTTAGTACGAGAGGACCGGGAAAAGTAAATCTCTGGTGTATCGATTGTTATTATAATAGCATTGTCGAGTAGCTATATTTATAATAGATAATTGTTGAAAGCATCTAAACAAGAAACTAACTTTAAAAAAAATTTTGTAAAAGTCGTAAAAGATTATTACGTGATAGACTTTTTGTATAAAAGTTGTAAAATTTGTAGCAAAAAAGCACTAACATTTATCACGATTTTGCGA
>JALLOW010000139.1:0-10775 GCA_036939715.1 Shionodiscus oestrupii
ATTCGTAACAACCCTCCTTCCAAGTCTGATTAGTACTGAATCTCAGAGTCTCATCAAGTCTGGTCCTAAGAGAGACAACAAGGTACCCTACTTACCACAGTCAAATTGCCTGATCTGATGCCAAGTTAAAGCAGATGTTGGTCAGGAAAGGCATGATCTTGGTTTACGGATACAATCCAAACACTTGTAAGCCTCACTCATATCCATATAATGCAAAATTAAGGGATAAGATCTAAAACAATCCTGTCAGAGGCCGGTGATAAAAAAAATCCATGGTGAGATTGCTAATCTTGACAAGAATGAATGGCCATTCTGGAGCTAATCTGGGGGAGCTTTTGGAATAAATATACCATATGGTGCTGTATTAACCCATTCAGAAGCCTAAAAAGACCTCTCTACTGTCATTGGATGAAAGGGAATCAATTATGGAGCTATCTTCCCCTGATGTCTGGCCACACGGCATACAACCTTGCACAGAGTACCCTATTTATCACAGTCAAATAGCTGTGAAGCAGATGTTGGTCAGGAAAGGCATGATCTTGGTCTACAGATACCACCCAAACACCTGTAAGCCTCATTCATATCCATATAATCCATGATTGAGCGCTAAGACCAAAAACAATCCTGTCAGAGGCCGGTGATACAACAAAATCCACAGTAAAATGGCTAATTTTACCAGAATGAATGACCATTCTAGAGCTATTCCGGTGAGAAATTTTGTAATAAATATGCCTTATGGTGTTGTATAAACCTATTTACAAGCCTAAGTAACTTCTCTACTATCATTGGATGAAATAACATCAATTATTGAGCTATATCCCCCTCCAGTCTAGCCCCATAGGATACAACCTTGCACAAGGTACCTTACTTATCAGAGTCAAATAGCTCGATTTGATGCCAAGTTGAAGCAGATGTTGGTCAGGAAAGGCATGATCTTGGTCCACGGATACCATCCAAACACCTGTAAGCCTCATTTATATCCATACAATGCATAATTGAGGACTAAGATCTAAAATAATCCTGTCAGAGGCCGGAGATAAAACAAAATCCATGGTGAGGTGGCTAATTTTGACCAGAATGAATGACCATTATGGAGCTAATCTGGGGGGAGGTTTTGCAATAAATATGCCATATTGAGCTTTATGCCATGTGGCCGTGTGCTTGGCCACTACTTGGAACGCGGGCAATGCTGACCCGGAGGATGGCAAAAGGCGGACCAGCCTGCAAGGCCGGAGGCTGCCGAGACTGTCCAAGGCTCTGCACCGCACGGGAATACTTGGGACAAAGACGGGAAGAACGTGTTTGTCCCCGCCCCCTTCCAGCCAAATTTCATGCTGGGTTCGCTGGCTTCCCCGTGGGGAAAACTTGGGAGGGAATCGGGGACAACGCTGTCTTCCCCGGGTTCTCCCGGGTTTTTATGTGGTTTATCCCAGTCTTTCTCCCGGGAAATTGTTCCTCCCTGACTTCTCCCCGGCCATTTCTCCCCGGTGTTCTTCCAGCATCGGCCTTGAAGGCGGATGCTGGGACAAATTTGTCCCAGGAGTCCTCCCCGTGACCCCGGACTTGTCCCCGCGTTCTCCCAGGCCTCCATCCTGGCTTCCATCCCAGCCCCTGTCCCAGCTTTTGTCCCAGCTCCCTACCCAGCTACTATTTTAATACGAATCTAATATACAAGCAATGACAATGGCAGAGAAGGCATTAAAATTATTTTCTGTTGAGGCTACTACATGCCACAGTAAAGACTAGCCAAGAGGGGGAGTTGGCAGATGCTCTTCTTCTTAGCGTTGTTTGGCCGCATCTGGCACCGCTCCAGCTCCTCATGGTTCAGACCAGCTCTCCCCTCCTCCCCTACTGCATGTGGAGGTGCTGGCTCTTGAGGTCTTGAGATTGTGGCTGTTGGACCGTCATAGCCCGAATGCGAGCCATCACCACCGTTTCGTCCGGCTGCCGTCGCTGTTGACGTAGTGTCAGTCAATGGCCAAGTGCCGGTGACCGAGCACCTACTAGTCGTTCATGCAGAGGCTACTGTCCACCAGGGCGGCGCCGTCCGGACGGCGACCACGACGCACGCCATGACGACCATTGCCATCCCACCCCACCAAAATGCACTGAGGACGCCCCAGATGGATTGCTCCCTGTAGCAAGTGGATCCGCAAACGCGCTGCGCGACGACGCCCCCCCCTCTACCAGTGCCCCTGGGGCGGGCGGACCTGCGGCCGCCGTCTGCGAAGACGACCCCCCGACGGCGTTGGCCCAAAGACGCAGCGCCGCCGTCGCGCCACGCCGCTGATGACAGAGGAAGTCGTGATGGGAAGGAGATAGTGCGGCGGGCAGGCAAGAGGGAGCAAGACGACGAGAGGACGAAGGAACATTGGGTGGAGAAGGACAATGCCGCCAAAGGATGTTGCGGTGGTGTTGGTGACAGTGATAGCAACCACATAGTTATTGATGTCTCTTCTGGCTTTGTCTTTGTCGTTGTGGTTGTTGTTGTGTGCTATGGTTCGCAACTTCCTGCGTAGCTCATTGCTTGAATTTGCCCCCCGAGGATCTCGACCCGTACTCCTGGCTAGTGTGGAGATCCCGGGGGACAAACACAACATGCAATTGGGTGTAAAGTTTGTCCCCCTTGGGAGGGAGGCGCATCGTTGACCGGCCGTTAGTTGGCCATTGCTGTTCGCAACGGCGATCTTTCTGTGATCAGTCTTTGTTTGGCTGTTGCTGCCCCCCCCCTCCCGCCTTGCCAAAAATGTGATTGAAGGCAAAAGAATTAATACCGAGTCCTATGTTGAGAGAAGACAATCCCCATATGTCCGAGACAGGAACCCATTGAAAGCGTACGAAACAAGCGCACGTGTCTGTTCACGTAGGAATCAATTCTAGTGCATGTTCCTATCTTTCTGCGAGACCGAGTTGTTGCGCACTGGTGAATCCCGGGAGGAACGCTGCGAGAAAAGGCCCAAACGGGGAGAAACACCGGGAGAAAAGGCTGAGACGGGAAGAAACTCTGGGAGAAAGGCCGAATCTGGGAGGAACGCAAGCAGAAGAGGCCGAACCAGGGAGAAACGCGGGGAGAAATGGCCGAACCGGGGAGAAACGTCGGGAAAGAAAGCGGACGGGGAGGGACCGGGGAGAACAAGGTTTGGACTCGGAAAGTCAGGGAGGGGGCGGGGACAAAATGAGCAAAATGACGTTCTCCCCGTCTTTGTCCCAAGTATTCCCGTGCTGTGTGGTGGCTCTTTGCAGGGGATGTCACGTCGTCATCATCGATGGAAGGCTCAACGAGTCCGATGGTTTTGAGTGGGAGGGGGATCTGAGAGTCATTTGTCCCAACACGGCGCCCTACTCCATCGCTTCTTTGTACACGAGAATGTAGTGACTCTTTCACCAAGATTCTGCTCTAAACGATAGAAATTGTGCCACGCTTTGATCCTCCCGCCAAGCCTCACGGCGCAGCCCCTGTCTGGGGGAGATGCCTCCAGAAATCCTCCAGCCAAACCTCAACACGAGGCTTCCAGGGTTGGGGCGCCACCGGGGATCCTCGCGCTGAGCCTTGTGGCAAGACCTTTGTCCATGAGCCATGAGGGATACGCCACCGGCGTTCTTCCTGCCGAATCTTGCAATACTCTCTGCGCCCGGGGGCGGGAGCGCCTCCGGCGATCCTCTTGCCAGACCTCATCGCCCGGCCGTTGACCGAGAGTGACGCGCTGCTGATAATCCTCCCGCCTAGCCTCACCATGCGGCTATCGTCCGGGGGGAGGGTGGAGCCGCCGACACCCCTCCCGTCAAACCTCGCCACGAGGCCTTGATCTTGAAGCTTGTCATGCAGTCTTCCTCCGTGTGGGGAATTGCTTTCTGCTACAGTACATATGGGTTCAAGTGGCAACCCGTTCAGAGAAATCCTGGCAATTCAGTAGAACTAAGACCTACAAAAGATGGTATTGATAAAGTTATGACACTTACAAAAGATAGTATCGATAAAGTTATGAAATTAGGCAAAGGAATCATCGCATTCGATCAATAACTCCTGGGACCTGTGGCTGCAAAGTTCCTGCCAATTTATTGATCTCGTGGTCTGTTCAGCCATGGATTTAATTGCAGACCGTATTGCCGTTTTACGCAGACGGCATACTCGGACGGAGATTAGAGATGGGAGGTTAGGATTGTTTCATAGGATGATAGGGTTCAAGGTGAGCATAGAGGTTGATTGATTTAGTTTAGAATGTAATTGACATGATAGATAAAGAGCGAGACCTCGATGACCTCGTTCTCTAGGAGGATTCCGTGTCATTGGTTTGGAATACTCCAAGAGTTAGAAATAGAGTATAGGTAGATACCAAAGGGGGAATATACCCCTGGTATCTACCAGGTAGGTATTTTACCTACATGTCCCGGCCCTCTTTGGTACATCTTTGCAATGTGTGCTGAAGATCATAAGAAAAAGAATGGTTGCTCATATCCTTCGGATGGTTGCTCATATTTTCCTGTAGGATGTTACTGGTTGTTCATTTCCTTTCTAGGGCTGTCTAGGATTTGAGTGTATTTCTGATTTGATAATTATCTGAGATTGGTCTGCCAAAAGTCTCAAAAGTTGCTATTGACTCGCCATTCTTATCTCAGAAATCACATTCCAACACTAGTACTGACCAAAAGTCTGTTGCTGAAGTCCAAAAGCTAGTAGTCGGATGTACCAAATATCTAGTCAAGAGAATTCACAGCTAAAAGCTCAATTTCCACTTCTACAAAGTTAATTGGTTCACTTCCAGTCCTCAATTTCCAGAAACGTAGTCTTTAATAGTTGAGGCTAAAGGTCCAAAGTTCAGAATCTGAAGTTGATATCTGATGAGCCAAAGCTTGGAGATATTTTGCTTTGAGCCCAGTTGTCAGTGCACTAGCGTTGTCCAAAGCACACTGCAGATGACCTAGCAAGTTCAAATATCAATATGATCATCTGATTTTCATATGCAAAGGCATCTCAAAACTTCAAAGTTGAATATTCAAAGCTCAAAGCTCAGTACTGAAATACTCAATGTGCTGGTGGGTGTGCTTGTAGGAGGCTTGAGGATGGTTGCTGGTCAGATTGGATTTTGGCTTATGGGGCGTTGGATGGCTCAAAGGAAGGATTGGTAGATAGGTAAATGGTGGGGGACTAACCTTGGAAAGGCTACTTTGATCAGAAAACCTCTAGTTTGGCCCATGCTCTGTGTAAAAGGGACGTAGAATGGTTCCATAGAAGGGTTGGTAGAGTAGGCCTGGATAGGCCAGCGCTGAATGCGTGAAGAATGTTGGAGCTGGTCAATGTGAGCACCAACATTGATCTTTGATGAAGAATTGATACTTATTACAATAATCTCAGGGTTCTGGAATGAGGTGATGATCAAATCGTAAGAGAGAGATTTTTGATTGATAAACAGGTGCTGGCTGACGCGGATGTGCTGGCACTCTCGTTTTGTTCGCGTGATACTTGTAGTTTTTGGTAGTTAATGACCTGCACTTCTTTTGATAATCTTGTAGTCTAAATTTGGGATGGCATTAGGACTACAAGAGGGAGATATGTCACGGATTGGTTCCGTATAAATCCTGCAAAGATTGAATAATGGGCTTGAATAGGGAAATCTTTGCCGCTGGAGAGGGTAGTAAGGTTTGGCTTGATGTAGTTGATATTTGAGCTTGGGAAGTGTAAGCAGTCAATTGCATGAGAATTGGTACTTTGTTTGAGCTTGGGCTTAAGCTTGGGCTTGGGATTGGGGTCGGGCTTGGGCTTGGGCTAGGGTTAGGGCCAGGGCTCGAGCTTGAGCTTGAGTTTGACTTTTGAGCTTGAGCTTTAATTTGATGTTTGGTTCTGGTGCTTTTGCAGATAGCGCTAGATGGCGTATGCAATTTGCGGTGCTTGTTGTGATACCGAAAAATACTTTGGTGATACTTAGATTGTGGGATGGGTTCAGCTGGGTGGTCTGGAGTGACTTTTACCAAAACTGCATTTGTGGAGGAGAGCTCTTGCAACTTCAAGATCAGATGGTAGTAGAACGCAAGAGGTGGTAGCAGAAACGCAAGGCGTAGATCTGGATCTCTAGCTTGGGTAGAATTGGATCCACCCAGGGTAGCACTAGAATGGTCATCGATCATCATCTTCAAATAGATAGCGCTAGGTACATCGTTTTTGATTTAAGACTCACTTCTCACAATTAGTATCACTCCTGGACATTGAATCTGAAGTTAAAATCTTTGGATTGTTGCATTCTTGACTGTTTGATTTGAATCGCACGAGTGTTCTCAGTCTCAGTGCGCGTAGCGTACTGCTGCCGCATTCACACTGACTTCACTTTCCGATTCACGTTACAAGTCACCTGCAGGGTCAAACATTGAAAGATTCAAATTTAGTTTTTTTGATTTTTGGACGCATCAAAAGCTGGCCGTAGGATTTTGGACCAAAACTAGCCGTAGACATGATCATATTGCAGCTATTCCAAGGTAATCCTGCATTTTCAAATTGACAATAATACAACCATCTTTGAGTTGTGTCGCAAAGCACAGCGCACGTAGATTTGAAGATTCAATAGATGGCCATGGGACTGACACAACAAATGCTTTGGTTTCACTGCAAAAATGTTCTCAGTTTCAATGCGTGTAGGAGATGTACTGCGTTTATACTGACTTCACTGTTTGTTACGCGTCTAAAATCACACGCAGGATGAGACTGTCTGGGGCTCCAAATTTGTGTTGACTTCTTGAATTTAAGTAGGTTAGACCTAAGATCCTGTAGACTTGATCATAATACAAATTCTAGTTTGAAGATGAAGCCAAGCTTTTTGAAGGATTAGTTTTGAAAGTGGCTGGGAGAGGCTTGGAACGATAACTTTGTTTTGTGTAGCTTGAAATTTAAACTAAAAGCCATTCCTGGCCTTCTTCAGTATTTACTTGGAATTGCAGGAGGTCACGTCCAACAAATTGATTAAAGTAGAGATGAACTTCCACGCATGCGGGTGTGGCTTATGATGTTGAGGTAGGTAGCTACAGAGGGCATGCCAAATTGTGATGGTGCCTAGTACTTTCTGGAAAGATAGAGAGCTGTATCTAGGATTCTGTCTGATTTGAGTTGGTATTGCGTAGGGATTTGAAAAATCACGTACAGCCGTAGAGGCAGCAAAGGTTGCATTTGTCGTTTGTGTTTTGAGTGCAGACTCCACAACACATTATAGACAACCGTTTTTGAAGTTACCTGGTCACGTTTTCAACTGTCACGAAGTATCCAATGTTGTGATTGTTTTGATTTGAATCGCGATAGTGTTCTCAGTTTCAATGCGCGTAGCACGCGGTTACCGCATTCATACTGACTTCACTTTTCAATTCACGTTCCACATCACACGTAGGGTAAGACTATTTGGAGTTGCAGATTTTTGATTGCCAAGCCCTACTATTGTGTCCAAAATTCAAGGCGACATTGAAGACCTTTTCAGAGTTGCATAAATTCTTTGAGTAGCACGTTATTTAATTCAAGATAAGTTGCGCACAAAATCATAAAATTGCATTCGTGTTGGAAGTGGTGATGATCTTGTTGAAGATTGTTAAGATAGCAAAGCAGGCTGTTGGTTAAAAGATTGGTAGGCTAGTAGGTTGGTAGGGCAGCTTGACAGGTTAGCAGGTTGGTAGGCCATAGGGCGGCTCGGTAGGTTGGTGGGTAGGCTAGTAGGGTAGCTTGGTAGGTTACATTCTTTGTTTCAATTTTATGCTTTCAAAACATTGGAGCTGGAGATCCCACAAGTGTACTAGAACCAAGCGTAGGATTTTCTGAATTGATCATGCTAAAGCTTGTGTTGGTTTAGCATCACACCTATCAGGTCGCATTCAAAATGTTGAGATAACGGATCACTCTTTTTGACATCACATTTTAAAGTTGTGATTTCAGGAAAAGATCCACAGGACGTTGCATGGTGTAGTAGTAGGGCGCGGGAGACTGGTATCGTAGGTAGTAGGACTGAAATTGTGCTATCAAAAAATGCTGTAGGTCAAGATCCAATATTAACTTGAGATAAGTTGTAGGAGTTTTGGCGCCGAGCTAAACCATGCCCTCGTCCAGATTCTTAGAGGAAGGGTGATGACCTTTTCAGACTCGCAAATTACTCAAGTCAGTCATCCAATCTTTTGAAGAAGGCAGATGTAGAACAACCAAATAAATTTTTGCGCTGAGATTTGTGCAATAATTGTTGCAAGAGGTAGTTGTAAGTAGCAGACACCACACAATCTGGTAGTTTGATTTCAAAAATAGCCAAAGTAGTGGTAGGAAGTTAGGCGCGGAGCAAAGTCATGCGATCATCCAGATCAGAAGGAAGGGATCTGTACGCACAAAATCAAAAGTAGCCAAAAGTTCTATAGTTCAACATCCCACAATTGACCACACTAACAATCTTTTGGAAGCAATCCAAGATAAACGCTAAACGCTTACATTACAAATCACCATTAAACTATCTAACCTCAATTGGCGTTCTAACATCTCTTCGTCGGAACTTGACTTGGTGGAAATTCTTTCTGTTAGCATCCAGTAGCAAATGCACTGGCCACTGCAACCGCCGGAGCGATTTCTGCTGTTGTATCTTTTACTCACTACCCAGTATCGTAGCCAATGGCCCTTAGGGAGGACGTCATGCTGGTATCTTCGCCCCTTACGCATGGCAGAATACACGCCCCGCCACTCTTCCCGTCGCACTATAGTCGACAGTCCTGGACTTCCTCGAGACTCTTTCACTCGGCACGAGCCACAGGCCCGTGGTGCCCACCAAGGCAGAGACTCCTCTGAAAATTTACCAGGTCGCCTAAAAAAAACATTCAACAAATATTTCACTTCCTTTCTCCATCTTCACGACTTCCAACTCTTCCCGCCTATGTGTCTGTTATCCATCATCCCCCCAAACTGCCTGTCTTTCATCTCCTCCCATCGCCTGATCCCAGTTCTCGGCAAAGTCTGCTCTGACTAACAGGAAGGCAGGCACCACATTGTAAGGGCCTCTCCCGTACTGGATCCTCACCTCTCTGTCAACGATCACCCTCGCGAAAAGAACAATCACCCTCGCGAAAAAATCATCCCTGCTGTCCACAACACAGAAGGTTCTGGAATGTCCAATGTCTTTGATGGTACAGTCATATGTGTTTGTAGCTTCGCCCGTCAGGTATACAACTACCAGATCTCTCCACTCTCTGTGCTGAATCTCTACATTCCTCATCTTCATTGTGTGACCCGTGTCAATGTATCGTTGTAGCAGCCACCGTGGGTGCGTGTATTTAGTCTCTTCATAGCACCTTGCGCTCACCTCAGTTCCTTCAAACCGGTCCTCCATCTGTACTGACCAGTCATAAATACGCTCCTTCCTTTCCTTCACGTTGTAGTATCTAGGCACAGACCCCCTGTTGTTGGCTTCCGGCCGGTAAAAGTACCAGTGAAAATAATCTCCATGATTCATCATCTGAGCAGAGACTCCGATGTTGGGCTCTCCTTCTAGCAGCGTGGCCTCGTTCGGAAGCGTGCCTTCCCATTGCTCAGTGACATATGTGATGACTGAGATTTCTCCTTTTCCCTCCTCCTCGCTCTCCCCAGTTCGCCAGCCGGAACGTTCGTCTGTCATGGCATCATGCATCTCCTTTGCTGATGTAGCCGTCATCACTCTGCCTGACCCTGCGACTCTTTTCACATCCAACGTGCACGGTCCATACGCCGTAGGCGTTCCCGGTGAGTGGTATTCCATGATCCTCGTCATGAAGCTCTCGTCTTCCACCCATGCCTCCATAGCGTCCAGTATCGATTCCACGCTTGATATGTAATTGTCGTCAAGGGGAACACTCGATTCAACTTCAATCTCGTTGTCTTCGAAAGGTGTGGAGAAAAATATGGCTGTACCGTGAACTTTGTTGTTCTTGCTCTTGGCCTCATCAATCAGCACTGCAGCATGTTGTACTGGGTGGTAGGAGTCGCTGTGGATGTCTACATTTAACTCCCTCAAGCTTCTCCTGAGGAGGCGCTGGACTTCGTTCTCAGTGTCCATCTCCACCTTACACCCCTTCCCAAAACAGACTTTAAAGACCTTTTCGAAAACTATCACTTTCTCCACTTGCATCTCCGTTTCGTCTTCGTCCTGTCTTCCTCCGTCATCGTCTTCTGCTGCGGCATTCGGGACCGACGCGCCCTCAATTTCTGTTGCTGTCTCAGGTTGCTGATTCTCATTGTCTTTCTCCTCCTGATCGATTTTAGTCTCCGATGTAGCTCCCGGTTCCTTTTCTTTCAGGTTTTCATCAGGCTCCTTCGCGTCCAAGGACTCCGCGTCGTTCCTATCCTCCACTTCCTGATTGTTCTGTTCATTCTCCGGTCTCTTATTCTCTGGGTGTGCGCACAAGTCACTCGAGGATTTCATATCCTTCTCCCCCAGTGAAGTTCCCTCTTCTTCTCCGATGTTGCCATCCCAGAAGTTGTCCCCATTTTGCTCCTCCCCTTCACTCCTGACGCTACTCTCCTTCGCTTGTGAATGTGGTTTCTCCCCCGGCCTCACACTCTCCTTCGCCACCGAGGTCCCCAGTCCTTCTCCTGTGTCCACGTCCGCGTTCGGTCCTCCGTCGGACTGTTGTCCTTCGCATGACTTAAAATCCAGCTGGCCCTTTCCCTTTCCCGCATCCCCACCTCCTCTCTTTCTCGCATCGTGATTACAACCTCCACTACCCACTTTGCTGTCAGTGTACAGCTGAAGAGCCTTCATAATTCCGCCCTTCGTGACACTAGCTTCCTGCAAGGCCTC
>JALLOW010000146.1:0-10272 GCA_036939715.1 Shionodiscus oestrupii
GCAGTTGATGGCCAGCAATAATCGCAGATGGGTTGCGAATTTGATTTCCAACCACCTTAGTAGATAGGTAACCGGGTACCTTACCTGGGGTTCGGGAAGTACCTGGGGTACTGACCTTGCGCTTACTGCGCAACAAATAATCCACTGGTAAAAGGTGTTTCCACTTTGAATGTCATCAAGTGCGCATTGAAATTGCTCCCATGTCTACGCAACGAGTCGGTTCTTCTAATGCATGATTTTTTGGTGCGCTGGTGGTGTTGTATTACTATTACGTCATTGATTGCGCCCGCAGCGTTGTCACCTTGAAGAAGAAAACGGGCCTACCAGACGAGCGCAATGTTTGCAAAAAGTACATGAGAAGACGGCATCTCACACCGTTTGACGTTAAGATGTAGACAAGGGTGTTCCCAAATGCGCTGATATAGCGCTCCCATGCAAAAAGCAAGCTAACTCTGATTTACATAATCCATCATGTAATAGCAACGGGCAGATCTGTTTTCGAGATCTGTTGTGAGGAACACTCGCTGGGGCTTGCGTGGGTTCAGGGGAGCAAAAGCTGACGAAGGTACGCAAGGGTGCTCTGTTTTCGATTGCGTGTTTTTTGCATGTCGCAATCACTAACCACTAATTCCAAGCGTAGTCCCATCCGGAACCGACCGAACGTCACTGTTCAGAAACGAGCCAATGACTGATTGAATGATTCAATGTCCGAACGACGCTTCGGCCATGCCTGAGAATTGCCTGTTTCATGAAATATCCGCAAATTTTAGCCCTAAAATGAATTTGCAGACATGTAACCTGCGCTAATCTTTCAGAGGCATCAAAATCTAGGTTCGACCAATTTTTGCATCAATTCTCAACTTTGGCTGAATCAGCGTGTGGTCGGTGTTCTGTGCACGATCGTTCCTTCTCCCCGGTGGAGTGGGATGTCATTCTCGCAGCCAGCAGGAGATGACACTCATCTCATTTTGATCAAGTCATGGGTGTTCACAACACGAGCATGGGAAATTGCATTGAGGACCAAGAACCATTATAACCCCTTGATAGCTTCCGGCGTGACTGCAGCAAAAAATGGCGTGATAAACAGCTTTATGTAGTGATTGAGGTTGTCGAAGGATCATTCCGTAGAAATCATCGATTAAATCCCAGGGATGTTTAATTCGGGGTTGCTATTTCTGTTCTGGAACACATCAGCGTTACCATTCTCTACGTCGTCACGTGTAGAGAAAGACTTTGGACGTGTCGCAACACCCTATACGTCGGCATTGGCCTGCGAGAGAAACAAGCGGTCTGTGCAGAGATTGTGGTCCTAAAACCAAACTAGCCCTTTTTGTGGCCAGCATAGTATGTCCAGGGCCAATCTTCCCTCGCGCAGGCTGATCTTCCCCGTGCCGCCGCGCCCAAGCGCCGGTCCGTCACCATCAAACGCCGCGGATCAAAGCTCGCGCTACTAAGCAAATCGCACATGCCAACAGGAACTGTGGGCACGGCGGTGGATCGAATCGCTTGTTTTCCTCACACTCCGCGGCATCATCGTTGGCCATGCTAAAAGCGATGTGGTGCGAGAGGAGAAATGTAGGAGAGGTCGACGGCCAGGGCCGACTGCTGCGAAGTTAGTTTCGGTGGCGCGAGGTAGGTCGGCAGAGCAACAAGCGCAAACTTTGAAAGGTGTACCGGTGTACGTCTAAAACTTTCTAAATTGAGAACGTTCTAGATTTTTCTAAGCTTTTCCGAAAATCTAGATCACCCAGAACAGCCAAAAATGAAATGAAAACTTAAATTTCGAATTTCAAACTTAAACTTCTTTCGAATTCTAACAACAAAGCTAGGCGTTCTAGACATTGGAAAAATCTATAACGTTCTTAACATAGAACGTTCTTAGGATTTATCCTTTAACGCAGCGCGTGCGAATCCCCGCCAGAAGTACGAAAATGATGAATCTGAGATGGGAACCTCTATTAGTTGAGACATGTCCCAGTCGGGCGACACAGGAAGGCTGATTGGATCTGCGAAGAGATTCGAACAAGTGCAACCATGACTCGTGCATCAAGAATGCCATTATTGTTTGACCTGTCGCAGCAGGAATTTAACTCACTTTACGTAAGTAGAGGAAGCAGGGGTCGTGCTCAGGAAAAGTGGGTGAGTTGTGCTTGATTATAATTGTGTGTCCCAACAACAACTTATTTGAACCCAAGCCATCCTTGCTTCGCCAACCAGATTCTCCAGCAACTGCCTTAAACATCCAGTCTAAACTTCACTACGCGCCGCGCATCTTCAGTTGAACAATTTTTACTCGGTTGGTGTCGCAAAATCCGCAATGGTGCGGATACAGGGCTAAATGGGCGCAGGTCGTGCAGATGTGCTCCTTTCGGTCGCTTCGCACATGGTGCTGCACCAAGTTGTGGCGGCTGTGCCCTCCGCATTTATCACAGTGCATTGGAAGACGTGTTTGCTCCTTGCACTTGAAGCAGAATCCGACCTCGACCAGACGCCAGCTTCCTTCGCGAACACTTTTCTCTGGGCTTGTCTTTGTAGATCCGGATTGCCACAACAGCGCTGCCAAGGCAGCAGCAGCCGCCGCCCAAAACCAAAACAGCTCGTCGCTCATTGTTGCATGTTTCGTCAGATTTTGTGTTTGGCCTTGGTTTGACTGACTCTCTTACTTCCAGAGAAATGTTCTGAAAAATTCAGAGTTGAAAGGGCAAAGTTGTTGAAGTCAGGATCTTCTTTTTGGTGACAGCTCGCAGTCGATGTTGGGTAACACGTACGTACCACCAAGGCCGAGGTGAAAGGTGGGAGCGAAAGCAAACATCAATGTGCCATCAAGTGATGATCAAACCACTGACCGACCGAAAGACAGTGCTTACTTCACTGATTTGTTTGACGTCGGATGGATGATGCGCGGCCAACGTCAACCAGCAGTCGGCGCGTTTGTCATCAGCGCTGCGCCATCGACCACGACGGCCGCAGCTTCGTCGATGTTGACTGGCAGCTGACCATTGACCCATCGACGAGCTGTGCGCCAGTCAAAATCTACGTGACGTCCTTAGTTTTGTTCACAAAATCTACGTTGCGAGCTAAATGGCCTTTTGAAGAGTTTCTTATTCCCAAGTACAGGTCCACCAAGGCAGGCCTTGTACCACGTTCGACATGCGTGCACCACCATGCACATCCTTGCCAATTCCTTGTGGGACCAAAGTGGATGAGTGCAGTCGTGGGCATGTCTGTTAAGCATTTAAATTGCGCAAAAAATCAATGCGCTAAAGACGTGGTGAGACTTGAACAAATGTTGTCAAAATGACCCCAAAAATAAGCTGACAGGCTAACTAGAACTAAAATTTTGCCTAAGTATTATCAAGCGTTACCATATCAGATGCAGTTTATGCTACAGTTCAGTGTTATAGGCCATGATGATTTGATTCGTCTTTTTGTGGGATGCTCCCCCCATCGGACCCTTGTTTGGCTATGTACTCGGAACCTCATATTCTTGGAACAGCTAGAGTCACTGTAGGGTACTTACACTATCTATAGACTTGCTCTATTGACTTATGATGTACTCTCATGAGCCTTACACATCACATGAAACAGATAGTACCCCCAAAGTCCATGAAGACATTTTGGCTCGCTTAGATCGGATCGCCGCTCTCTCCCGTTCCAGCAAATAGTGAGCGTTCCGGGGCCGTTCCAGCAAATTGTAAGCGTTCCGCAACTTAATATGGATGTTTTAAAGACAGACCTAAAAGCACCCAATTATGTGTACATATGGTAGGTAAAAAGCTACTGCATAAATCGAGAAATCATTACCACTTTTGTAAATTTGTGACAATATGACAGAACATATTACACTCTTTATGGCAATCCTTGAGTAATTGATTACTAGACTACCTTAGGTCATGAAAGACTAACCATACCCATTAAAATGCCCTCACCGTACGCCCCAGTGGCTTTTGCTCAGAAACAATGTTTAGCCACCATTCACACCAAAATGGGGATAAAAATGGGGCTAACAGTCAAAAATTTCACACTCCATAGAATCAGTCAAGACCCATCCGGCAACATCCCCAGAGATACTATTCCAACGTGAAAATCAACATATATTCCAAATGTACCATCAAATATGGCGTAAATTTGCGATGTGACCAAACAATGGCAGATAAACTTTGAATTTGTCTTCAAAATCTCGGAAAAGGATAAAAGATGTTTTAGGGCCCATTGGCCCTAAACATCTTTATACTATTCTTATGTGAGTGTCTAGTAGAATGACCATGGCATCTGAAGGGGGCGCACACAAGATTAATCTAGGGGAGGTATTTCACAGACATCGACCTCATGAATCGAGCTGCACAATCTTTTGAGCTTTAGAGCCCTTTGCAGTAGGTGCCGTACAATGTTCCGATTGAGACCAAAGTTGATCATTGGACACTATTCTTACCAATGTATCACTCCAACTCGATACACATGTTTGCAATATCCTGATGATTGGAAAAGTAAGGTAGTTCCTTCAAAGTCCGACAAGATCAAGATGGTTTCGGTCTGGGGGTACATATAAGTATGTTCAATGTGGTGGTGTCTTTGCTAATCATTGTTAGGGCTTAATTGGTTTAATGATAGAGACCCGATAATGATGGGACTGCCATTTAAATGGAGGTATCTATATCAAGATCTTCCTCTGGTGATAGGAACTTGATACATCATACCTATCACAACAAAATTAGAAGAACAAAGACGGGAACATTGTTGCAAATTGTCATGTTCCACCTTTGAAGTAGCGGTGATTTGGTTGGGTATTTTTGTGCCAAACTAATCCAGATCTTAATCGATATCGTAAGTACATTGGATCAGATTTTGGCAGCATCTAACAAGACATTCGTGGGAGCAAAAGAGCATTAGAGTGCTGTCAAGGTCAGAGCCTACAAAAATATAGAGGGATGTCAGATCTGGGTAGGACCTATAGTCAGACTTGTCAAAACAGCCACCATAGCCATCATGACTTCTCAATAACATCTGTCATACTGACCTTTCTGTTGCCTGATTACGCTTTCCTGTTTGCATAGATATGATATCGTGCCCTGCATGCTGCGACTATAATGTATCTTTTCTTACATGAGCTTGCTATTGCCAACCAAAAGAGGCTAGTGAACTACCCGTCAACATGTATAAGTATGGGGTGAGTATCACTTTACGTATGAAAATATGGCAAAAGATGATGCTGTCAGTTACCAGAGAGACAGTGTGCAGTCCCATCCATTCATTCATGGCCATGGAGGATAGACCCCCCAAGGTTTCGATTATTCATCTGGTCTCTGCTTAAAATTTGGCACCAATGCTAATGGAACATCTTATCAAAGGTTGCCACTTACTCTCCTTACTTTTTTATCAAGAGGGATCGTTTGAGACTTGCACTCAGATTGATAGTGATAGGACCCATGCTGTGGCTTGATGGTTATGCTTGCTCATGCATTTTCTAGTAGCATATTTCTATTGTTATTAAAAATTATATTGATATAATATCTACACTGGTTGTTTCTGATGAAAATTGTAATTGTATCTTTTGACATCAGGTAGCAATCATTTGAATTCTTACCTAGGTTTATTATGAGAAAGAATCTGAATCAGGTTATTGTTGCATGGTATTTTTGAATTGATATATTTCATCACACTACTTGATAAGTCACAAACATTATCCATGCTCTCCTCAGAAAACGGTCAAGAGTGCAATCTATTTTTCATGTTGTCAGCTAGATAGCTCAGACAAGATGGAGGCCTCAAGGATAAGTACTTATTGGAAATTGTGTGAAATACTATGAACACTCGTTTGTTTGATTTCAACTGTGTGTCGGTTACCTCACATTATATGATTCTCTTAAAAAACAGAAGCTAAAGGAAACTTTGGGGTAAATGTCATAGTGCGGCTTATGGAAGATCTTTAAATCCGGAGGATGGAATTCTCCGACTAAATAGGGCCGTTCCTTGCGCTTGTCATAACTCATTGACATTTTTTGAGCCCGGGATCCCACCGAAGAAAATGCATCTAGAGAGAAGCTACTTAATAGCATACCTTTATTATATTATATTCGGTAGCATCAAAAATTGTCCGATCCACACGTCTGTGCCGGCATATTAAGTACATCTGATCTCTGACAATACATGACCCGGGATCTGATTGTCGGTATGCATGGGAGTGGGGGGGGGCAACTAGACGGCATAATAGCCCATCACCTACATAGTGCGCCATGCATGGCCGTCATGATTGCTATGACGAGGCTCAGAACACCAGTCTTTAAAATTTCCTGCCCCATGACTTATACCTTATCTGCTTGAAGCCATGCCTATCTGTCACAAATAAACACTGGATCGCAGGAGAGCAGACAATATCATACTTACATAGGCCCGGTGCACAAGCTCCACTACACTTTGAGTGTCTGTGTTTCGATCTGAAACAAACCTTGGGCCTAGGTTAGCAATGGAACCAAAAGATAGGGTCTGATGGAGTAAAACATAAACTGTACCATAGTATTATTTTTCCAGATACCAAGCTTCTCCATATATGTAGCACATTTTCTCAGTTCCTAGGTAGAGCCCAATGTAGGGACATCACCTATGAAATCCAGACCTCAGCTCGCCATGGTTGGCTATGCCTTGGTAGCTAGGGTAGCAAATTCTTTGTGTACCTCACTCACCGCATCATGCAATTTGATGCTACAGCTTACATACTTAAGATTTAGAAAGACCTATACAAGCGGTGGCAAGAGGGACGGTCTAGAGAGCTGATTTGGCGGCCTTTTTTGTTAGATTACATCAAAGTCAATGAATTCAACGCAAAAATAGAGAATGATCTAAATGGAAGACCTTATTGGCCTTCTGGCACCAAACAAGGGTGCTATGGATAGATTGAGGAGGCCAGGGGCTTTTTATTGAGGGTTGCCTCAATTTCAATGCTACAACCACAGACAGATAAGTATCCTTTTAAGTAGCTGTGGTAAGTATGTAAAGGACCCAACGCCCAAACTTATCCTATGCTAGTACTCCTTAAGTAGATATGAAAAATAAAGGTGCCGTACTTGGACGGCTATTACCCCACCACCATTGGTAGCCAAGACATTTTGGAGTATGATGTTGACCTTTGTTCCATCATCAATGGCTGGTATCACTATTTTCCCACGGAAATCCGACAATGGCACCGGCAATGTGGCCCGGAGCAAGGGAGCGTCAGGGAGGTGTTTGGATTTCAACTTTTAAGGGAGACGAGGAAATGAAATAAAAAGATGTACTAGTTTTTTTTTGAAAATGATAAAAATACGTGAGTGTATGACTTTCTCAAAAATTATCCTCCATAATTTACGCCACATCAAAAAAGCGCTGCAATATATTTAGGGGGCTCACTTCCTACGACTTGACATGCTGTCTGTTTGGGGTCAACCAATAATTTGACCTTCTGACCTGCCGAAACTCAATATCATAACTATCAATAAGCTATAAAGCTTGGCCCGTTTTATAGCGTAGGCTGCTTATTTTCTAAGTGGGAATCAAAGAAAGCACAAACATTGGGGAAGAAGATTTCAAATTTGGGTTTTATATGGGGATTTTGGAAAATTTTGCACTAGTTGAGTTTTTTCGACCCGTTAAACATCGCGCGAAACCCTTGATGTATGTCGTACTATGCATTTTAAATTTACCCTTCATTCATATAAAACAGACTTGGGAATATTTACTCCTTCACTCCTTATAGAGATTATCTTCCATTAGTGGTGTTTGAAATTAAAAGGATGTTTGGTATATACTGGTCTCTCCTACCTACTTATTTTGAGTGTGGTTGTTCTCAGGAATTAGAATTATCTTCAGGATAAGAATTCAAAATTAGAATTGAACTAATGTTAATGTTCGCATACATATGATACAACGAAGAACATTATGAACAGTTCGAGCTGTAAAAAGAAAGGCTCTGACAGTAAGTCGTGAAGTCTTGATTAGTCATTTAAAACAAATAACATAGCTGCGTTGAACACTAACATATGGTGCCGGATAGGTAAGAATACATGAAAGGACATTTCCAGAACATGAAAACTTTCTAATCGTCTTCACAAAGCGATCATGGATAATTCGATCATCGTTTTCCCTTGATTTATTCTACAAACCTTTTGTATCCAAAATATAAACTCCAGGAATTTGAGGGCTAGAGTTCCATAGGACACATATTCAACCGTTGAAATCAAAAGAAGCTTGAAACCAGCACTTTGCATTCTAAGTAGTAGATTTTTTATTCTAAGTATGTAATGTTTTGGTCTATTTTGAAACTTTATGTACAACCCGCATATATTGTATTGTATCTTTGAAATATCTTAAAATCTATGGCATGAGGAACAACAACCCCTAAAGAGACTTTTGGAAAATTGTCCATTTGCGTTGGTGGAGTTAGTTGCTCTTATTTTTTGAACAACCGTCATAAAAGGTGTGACACATGAAAAGTCTATCAAAAAAATTCAGTCGGCATCTCAACTTCCCTGAATGACCTCATACCTCATGGTTATCAAAAAAAACATCAGTGAAGCTTGGCTGGTTTACGGGGAATAATGAATCACATTAGCAAAATTGGATGTTTGTTTCCAGTTTTTACAATCATTTACTCCCCAGATTTCAATCTCTCCCTCCGATTCTTATCTCATGCGGACCATCACAACTTTCACGATCTGTGAGACGCCTCCGGTAGAATAAGAGCAAAACATCCAAAAACCAACTGCAGCCCTTCTCCGTAACTTTTGCTCTTTAGCGTCTTACAGTTTACCCCCAGCTGCTAGTGTCACTCGCTTGCGCCAGTTTCCGGTCGTCGGTACCCGAATTTCAGACCCTGTGGGTCTGAAATCCCGTCCTCGTCTTTTCACAGACATCGCACGTGTTTTTTCGACCCTGACAAGTAAATTTTTTTGTCAAGTACAGATTTGCTAGTGTACTGGCCTTCGCTTTCCGTCCTCTGGCCCCTGGTGTGCTCGTCTCCCCAGAATTTTGGCGCGCCCATTACTCATTCAGACACTGCACGTGTTTTTCAGACCCTGAAAGATGATTTTTGTCAATTAGACGAAAATCATAACACGCTCTAGCGTGTGAGAAAAAAAGGAACCGATTTGAGGGTCACCCTGGCAATTGATTCCTCCGCAGTAACTTTTACTACTCATTCCTACGTAGGAAAATTCAAACCTGGTCTGACTGACCTGCCAACGAACTACTAAATCATCTTTGCGGTGAGTTGCTTTCAGATTCACATTGCTATTGCTATTGCAAAAAGCAACAATGCCGGGTTGCGGGTTGCGGCTCTGCCGTCTCCGCTCGGCCACCGCCAGCGCCACCGCCAGCGCCGCCGCCGCAGCCGCTGCCGTTGCCGCAGCGACGACGGTCTGCTCCGCGATGGTCTCTTCCGTCGGGCGGAGGGCACCTCCGGCGCGATCTGTCCGATCGGCACCTGGGGGCGATGCATTCGGGTTTGTTATTTTTTGTTTTGAATTCCAATCTCGCCGCTCACCATCTCTTTTTTACATCCCTGCCCGCAGACATAACCCCGCCCCACAATCAACGAACGGGGGCATAGCGATGTGCGGCGACGAATGCCGGGAACTGACGAGGGCAAGGTGTTTGGTGTTTTTTACATTTGTTTTGAAATTTTATCCCGTCCCTCACTCCTCTTCCTATTTCCATCCCCAGACGGGACCCCGCCTCATGATCGACGGACGCTGCCTCGGCCGTGGGATACGGTAAGTCTTGTTTTCCCCTCTTAATGTCGAAAGTACTAACACCGATCATTTTGCTTCGTCTCCACTGCAGACCCGTTTATGGCTTCCGTAATGGGCGCATGGCCCCGAAACACCTATGGCGCGCTGAAGAGTTAAAGAGGAGGTTGAGGGGCAGGGGATACGGTGAGATGTTTTTCTTTTTTTTCGTGCAGATCGAAACAAACACACATCTTTCATTCCTTTTTACATGTCGTTTTCGTTTCAGACTCGGAAAGTAGGATTACGGAACGACGTAATGCCCCCCCCCCGACACCAATCGCATGCTGGGGACTTCTGGAGGGGGTGAAGGGGAAGGGGATAAGGTAAGGGTGCTTGTCTTTTTTTCATGTTTAATAGTACTAACACCGATCTTTCTTTCCCTCCGTCATCGTTATTGTTCCACATAGACCCGTTAGTTACTTCCGTAATGGGCGCATGGCCCCCCGGCACCGTTTTAGTGCTACGGATTTGTCAAGGAGGTCAAGGGCTTTAGGTTGAGCCCTTGGTCCTC
>JALLOW010000155.1:0-10497 GCA_036939715.1 Shionodiscus oestrupii
GGAATGAGAACAATTTAAGTCCCTTGTCGGGTATCAACTGCAGGGCTAGTATGGTACCAGCAGCCTTGGTAATTCGAGCTCCATTAGCACATGTTAAAGTTATTGCAGTGAATGAGCTTATAGTTGGATTTCTGGCAGGAGCGACCGATCACACACTCTGTGTGTGACCTTGTGTTGTCTCTGGCCTCTGGCCATCCTTTGGGAGGTCCTGATTGGCATTAAGTTGTTTGTTTAAAGCAGACTCATGCCGTTGAACATATTAGCACGGAATAATAAGATAGGACTTTGGAACTATTTGATTGGTTTGAGTTATGAAGCAATGGTTAATAGTAATGGGGACGCTTGGGGGTATTCGTATCCCGTTGTCAGGGGTGAAAGCCGTATGGTAGCTGTTTGGTAGCCACATGGTGGCCGGCTCGTAGATCTGTAGCAGCCGCATGGTAGCTGGTAGTCACATGGTTTCCGCACAGTAACCGCAAGGCAGCCACATGGCAGCCGCATGGTAGTCGTATGGTAACGACATGTATGGTAGATCTGTGGTAGCCATGTTGTAGCTGTGTCGTAGATCTGTGGTAGCCCTATGCTAAGTAGCCGTAATGCCAGCAGTCGCGGTAATTCCAGCTCCAATGGCGCATGTTAAAGTTGTTGCAGTTGAATAGCTTGTAGTTGGATTTCTGGCAGGATTGACCGGTCACACTCTGTGTGTGACCTTGTGCTGTTTCTGGCCATCCTTGGGGAGATTCTGTTTGGCATTAAGTTGTTGGGTATGGGGACACCCATCGTAATAGAGTGTTTAAAGCAGGCTTATGTTGCGGAATGTATTAGCATGGAACGACAAGATAAGACTTTGAAACCATTTGATTGGTGTGCGTTATGAAGCAATGATTCATGGGGACGCTTTGGGGTATTTGCACTTCGTTGTCAGAGGTGAAACCCGTATGGTAGCTGTTTGGTAGCCGTATCGTGGCCGGATCGTAGATCTGTGGTCGCCGTATGGTAGCTGGTAGTGGCATGGTAAGCACTTGGTAACCGCAAGGTAGCCGCAGGGTAGTCGCATGGTAGTCGTATGGTAACGGCATGTATGGTAGATCTGTGGTAGCTACGTTGTAGCTGTGTCATAGATCTATGGTAGCCCCATGGTAGCCGTATAGTAGTTTCGTTGTTGAGGCATGATAGCCGTTTTGTGACCGTACTTGTGATGGCTGCATGGTAGCTGTGTTAGTGACAATAAACAGCAATGCCGGACCTTTACAGGCCTGGCAATTGGAATGAGACCAATCTAAGTCCCTCTCATGTCGAGTATCAATTGGAGGGCAAGTCTGGTGCCAGCAGCCACGGTAATTTCAGTGACTACAAATGACGGCCCCGTCACCACTAATGCTGCATAATTAAGGCATGATACTGCCTGTTTTGACATTTTGGGACTCAACTTTGAACACGCATGTCTCAGCGAGATCAGCAATTCAGGTCATGTTTGATAGCAAAATCACAATCTACATTAAACTTTGAGTCTACAAAAGGGGACCAAAATGTTGAGAGGCAACATTTTTTGCCCTGTTTTTTTCCCCGTTTCCCACTTTTGACCCGTTTTGCCCCACATTAGGACAAAAATGGCCCCAGATCTCAGCCCGACAGAAGAATTTTCAAAAAGCCAAAGTACTATTGTAGTTCTGACATGGGTCTAGGGGTTGGTGAAAAAGTGCAGTTTAGGGGGAAACCACGGTGCCCCACCAAAAACGCTGAAAAAATGCCATTTTTGCCCATTCGGGCCGTTGTTCAGCGTTTTTGGTGGGGCACCGTGGTTTCCCCCCTAAACTGCACTTTTACCAACCCCTAGACCCATGGAAGAACTACAACAGTACGTTGGCTTTTTGAAAGTTCTTTGGTCGGGTCGAGATCCATTTGCGTTTTTGCGGGGTTCGCTGACACAATGGGTCCAAAATCAGGGGACAAAACTCCAAAAAGGGGGCAAAATTGTTTCCCCCCAAACAATTGACCCTCTTTTTAGACTCAAAATTTGATGTGGAATTTTATTCTGCCATCAATCATGATCTAGTTTCATGATCTGACTGAGACATGGGTGTTTGCCACATGCCCAAGTCGTAACGAGCCCCCAGAGTCAGCACCATGCCTCAATTTCTGGAAATGTCGAGCTGCTGCGTACCAATCAGTGCTAGGGAGTTGAAGGCAGGCTGAAGGGATCTAGAGAACCTCGCCAGGGGGCGACAACATGCTCCCTGAAAAGCAACTTGTGTCACTGCACAACTTGCCTCTTTGGTCTCCAAAACTCTCCAAAATTTCGAATTTCTGTACGCCCTAAACAAATGAGTGCCATTTTATCAAAAAAAGGGCGTTTTAGCTAATTTTTGAACCCAACCCCCCCCAAACTACCTCCTCTGACGGCCACACTCGTGGGGAGACCGTGCTGAAAGAGAACCATGGTGCCATGGCTCCACCAAAGTGACCACCACCTCCGCCCCCCCCCGGCCCCCCCCGCCGCCGCCGCCCCGGCGGCCACACCATCTTCTGTCGCTGGTGGCGCATTTTTCTTTTCATTGCCGCCGCGCGCCGACCTGAGGCGACCTCGCTCGCGCCCCCAGCTCGCGCCTGGTTTCAAGTTTCACAAAAATAGCCTTGCCCTTTGCAAAATATCAAATTTTTCGTCGGGCGCTCCGCGTCGCGCCGACCGCGCCGCCGCCGCCGCCGCCTCAGCGGCCGTGCGAGGTCCCGTCGCCGGCGCCGAAAATTTCCTTTCACGGGCCGCCCGCGCCGACGTCGGATTTCCGAGTTCGGTTTTTCATGTTCCCCCTGCTTCAAATTTCACCAAAATCGGTCTTCTGGGCGCCGAGAACCGTCCGTTTGCAGGAGCAGTTTTGGAGAGTGAAAGCCTTTGAGAATCTTCAAAGCTTTGAAAACTTTGAGCGGGACGGCGTCGGCGGGACCTCGCCGAAACGTCCACGAAGATCGCTCCCCCGAGGAGCGTCGCGATCTTCGCACCTGGCTATGACCAGGGGGGTCATTCATGGCGATCTCCCCCAATCCCCGACGACGGCGTCGCTCCGCCATCCAAGAAAACGGCCGTCGAAGGCGGCTTGCCACGGCCACAATGGGCCCGTGATGCCATCCGATGGCATCCTCGAGAGCCCAGGGGCTCGTCGACCGGCGAGGGACGTCAGTACCAAATGCATCGTTAGCGAAGCCAGTCGTTTCGGCCATCGCGCCGGCGGCTCGCGCGGCGAGGCCCGAGTCGATGCCGCCGACGCGATGGCTCCGAGGACTGGGTTCCACAGAGTTGTAACAGACCCCAGCTTGCGAATTGCATCCAACCCTGGCTTGCGAACATGCGTCGGGTTCGTGCTCCGAACGCGCAACATCGACACTCTGCAGCTACTTACGAGGATGGCCGCAGATTCGGACCATCGCGACGGCGTGGAGTCGCCCGACGACGGCCGGCGCCGCGACGGCGCACCGGACGGCCGAATCGTCCCGGTTCGCCGAACGACGACGCGCGGCTTTTATGTCGGGCCGACGATGGCCGCCGCAACCGTCGCGGCGGCCATGCTCAACAGTCGCGGCTCCAAAGCGAGATCTGAGTCAAACAGGCCCGAAGGACTGCTCGGTGTGATCCTAAAGGCCAGATGTCATTGTCGAGAACAGCGAGGAAGGCCCAAACGACAGCTTGATGACGCGGTGGCACCAGAGGTACGAGGAGGCGTGGCTGTCCAAATTTTGCTCCTGTAAAAACTGTTTGCTCATTGTCATATGATAGCGTCAGATTTTGATTCCTATGTTAATATTTTCCTATGCTAATGTTTTAAGTATCACCACTAGACAGCGCCGATACTACACTGTGTACTGCAGGTACACTCGAGTACATCGCAATCAGCCATTTTATTTTATGTAGTATTGTCAACACAAGACAAGAGAGAGTCATGAGACAAGCAAAAAGTTGCGTGAATGAATGTTGTTACTTTTGAAATAAAAGCACAACAGCCTCAAGACTTACTGGTAGGGCCCTCGTTTGGTCACTTTCACCAATCTTCAATCACTTCAACAGCCTTTTTTGTCGCGCGGATCATCCGTCCCCCATAAGTTTTTATCTTCCACATTTACGACTCAAACTGACCCCTGACGTCGACCAGACGGGGCACTCGACAGCGCAAGCGCTGTCTCGTGCCCCCTCTGGTGTCAGTCAGGGGTCAGGTTTCGTTGCAACAGTAGGGAGTGTGACCTTGCCGCTGGCGGACTGAGGGCGAGAGAGTGCAAATCACATGAGTACTTACTTATCGTATCTTAAAAATAAAAGATCCTTAGTAATTAAAGGATCCTCGGGGGTACTTATTCCAAAAATCTTAATAATTATTCTGGCTCCTGGGACCCTTGGCTCATGATTTATGTGGGATTAAACAATAAAACTGGATCTTCGAGCACCCTTCTTAATTACTTAGTAATTATTCAAAAATTGGGATCCTGGGGGGGGTCTTGGATCTTTTATTCTTTGAGATACGGTACCTGTATGGTACGCACCTTGTCGCGACCTTCAGGGGCAGCCACAGGTCACTGTCGCCGAAATGACAACCCTTCAGGGGCATCTGATCACACAAAGCACCGAAAACTGATCATGTGTCGATCCCCTAGAAACATCGAACTGAAACAATGATGGACATGGCAAGGAGAAGCCAGCGAGAGCTCTTGTCGGTGACGCTCTTTGAAAATTATGAGACATCAGGCTAGGTGCACGATTTGCAAAAATCTGTGATTTTTGCATCTGCGAACAAAAAGAGTGTCTGATCAGACCAAGACCTAGATCATTCTGAGACATTTCTTACGATTAAAATTTCGGTATTCAGTCTCTCCTCGTGGGAGTATCTAATTTTATTATTAGTTCCTACATTAAAATCAACAAGTTCAGCATTAGTTTGTGTTCTGACATTCACACAAATCGTTAGATGGAAATCGATGGCAGTGATGTCATGCACAACAATTAACAGCTTTCCTGTTATTTGTTCCGCAGGATTTGAGCTAGCGCGATTCTGGGAAATACGCGATAAAATATCAATGTTCAATTCATTCGAATAAATTACGCCGAAACGATGTTCGTCGCCCGTATTTTAGGCTGTAACGACGCGCTTTCCGCGCTCTCACCGAGAGTTCTTCGTTCGCACAAAAGAAGAACGACGAACATCGGATCTTGTGCGTTCTCCTGGTTCTAACGTCGTGTCGTTGTTCACGTGCTGTCGGTCAAATCTTGTTCCTTTGTCGGTTTTGTTGCTGTCCGCGCTGCTGCTGTTGCCGCTGCTACTACTACTGTGTCCGAGCTGTGCCCTGACCAGCTACTATCAGTGTGTCCTAGCTGTGATTATCAGGTGTTGTCGAGGGAAAGGTGCCGTGGCTCCGATCCCTCCGGCGCAGGCGAGAGCTGTTGGGTCGTAATGGAAGTGTGAGAATGCGAGCGGACGATGCACGCGAGACAAGATCGAGGCGTGGTTGTCGGCTCCATTTATTTGTTCTCGTGTGTTCTCGCGTCGTGTCATTTTCATTGGCATGCTGTCGCCGACGGCGCCGTTGTTGCCGCTGGTAGTGTTGCGGATGCTGTTGTTTTCTCTTCCTGCCATGTCGGCTCCATTGATTTCGTTCTCGCGTGTTCTTGCGTCGTGTCATTTTTATTTTGAATTTTTTCGACAATTTCTGAACTATTCTGAAAGTTTTCAGAGTTTTTCAAGTTCCCGACCGTCTCCAAACCTTCGGAGAAAATGGATAGTTTAGAAAACTTTAGAAAACCTCAAAACCTTGGAAAAAACGAAATCTTCAAAAACTGTGGAAAAGTTCTGAAAACTTGTGAAAACTTTGAGAACCTTTGAAAACTTTTGAAATTCCTTGATTTTCTTGAAGAAATGAAACCCCCGGAAGCACGCCGACCGACTCGTCGGTAATTCGTGTATGCGCGCGCTGGAACCCCCATATTTTCTACTTCAGTATAGGCCCCAAAGACTGTAGGACCGTGTCTTGGCCCCCCCCCGGCCCCAGGCTTGGGTTTCCCCTGCAAGTTTGAAACTTCTCGAAAGTTCTCAAAGGTTATCATGTTTCAAAAAATCTTCAAATATTTTTATTTTCGTGAAAGTCTTTGAACGGTTTCAGATATTTTCGTCGTTCGAGAATTTTGTAAGGCCTTGGTTTTCTCGAAAAACAAACGATTGCAAACTCACAGCTATCGCTAGCTTATTAGTCAGCGCCTGCTCTGCTGGAGACTCAGGGAGGGTATGCATGGATTGGCAGCGATGAAGGAGTTGCTATTTCATGTCACCTCCCTCGGCTAATTATTAGTTGCCCCTTCATCGCAGCCAACATCAGGTCGCGCCGATTGCCAGGTTAGTTCTGACCTATGTGCCGAAGCCGAGGAAGGATTGCCAACGGCTAATATCTTATCTCGCAATTATTCCCAATATCGTATCTCGCACTCATTCCCGTTGGGAACCACTCACTCGGCAGCGCTCCCTATTCTTACATCATCAAGCTATAATCTCTATGGGGTTTTTAGTTTTGGGCTTAATTTTTGAACACTCATTGCTTGGTTAGACCATAAAGTTAGGTCATGTTTGATAGCTCTTTGGACTGAGCGAAGCTAGCCCTCAGGCGCGCCGGGCCCCTTCTCCGCAGCGCGACAGTTTGTGCGGCCATTGCTGGGACTTCCTGGGGGGTGTAAGTAGTCTAACAAGGGCGCCATTTGTGGGTGACTTCCGGCAAAATATGTTGTCACGCCTACGATGCCAGCGAGGCCGGAGGGCATTTGCGCGCGCGCAACTGAAACAAGACATAACAACCACTAATGGAAAAGCAAATCACAAAAAGCGCAACGTCCAGCAACTCAAGGTTTGGGGGACGCTCCTTGCCATCAGAAATCCGAACTCTGAGTCATCCTGCACCGGGCTCTTCATCTTTGCTCGGAAAGCAGCGTTCGACCCTCGGTGGTGTTTTGTGCAGTCCCGCCAGGGGTGTGTTGGCAAGCTAACCAGCTAACCCTAGACACGCTCGTGCCAAGTCACATCCCTGACGTATGCCAAATTAAGCTCGTGCAAATCTCACACTGCGTTTTTGTGCCACAGCCAAGTAGGAATTTGTTTTCACGCTGACTTCACCTTCATGTTGAATTCACCATGGTCAATAGTGTCATGCGCTACGACTGAACGGCAACTCATCCGGCCCACAGTATCATGATGGTCTCGTCATTCAGCACAAGCGGCTGTGGTGTTGGTCGAAAACGCATTGCAGTCTTGATGGTGGCCAACGTTTTTGGCGCCATCGCCTCGGTAGAAGGATTTCTCGCAGGCAATGCAAAACTCCGGTCCATTCAACAACGTCGAGGCATCCCAACATCACCAGTGGACCTTCCATCATGTTATCGTTGTTTGGAGCAACGCAGGACGCTAACGTCGCCGTTGGCAAAAGATGTCTGCGCTCTTGTCTTCGTCCACTTCTGATAGCATCACGCAGACAGACACCAAGCGCGAAACAACGGCCGTATACGGGTTGATCCTGTTGAGCCTCCTCTCGTTTGTGGCCGACAACGTCCTACACTTATCGCTGTTTCAGCGCGCCAGGTTGTACCTCTTTCATCGAAACTGGCGGTGGTGGCAGCTGGTCACTGCGACGTTCTGTCACGCCAACCAGGAGCACTTGACGGGGAACCTGTTCCTCCTGCTGCTCTTTGGGCGCTCCGTCGAGGACGAGCTCGGCGCCAACGGCTTGGTCTGCTCGTACCTCTTCTGCGGCGCGGTCGCCAACGCGGCATCGTTGGTCGCTCTCCCGAAATATTCGGTGAGCTTGGGCGCTTCCGGCGCGGTATTTGGATTGTTTTCGATCGCCGTTGCCTCGAGGCTCACGTCCTGGCGGGACGTGTTGAACTGGAGAAAAATCATCGAAGTTGGAGTGCTGGGTCAGTTTGTCGTGTCCCGGTTCCTAGACGAGGCGAAGATCGCTGCTGCCGGCGGAATGTCCGGAGTCAACCACATCCCTCATCTATCGGGCGCCGCGGCCGGCATCGGGATGATACTGATGCTGCGGATCCTGATCCACATACTGGAGTGACAGTGGGGCATCGCCTGTTGTATTCATCCGAAAGATATCTGCTCAAAGTTTTTCGCAGTGTAAAACAAACAAACGAAAGCACATTGAGAGAAAATGCATTATGCATCATGCCATTATGCTAATATTCAGACCTGGCTTGTCAGATAATGAGTGCAATGCCAAGGGATTGAACAATGGCTCCTCTGACTTATACTTGCTAGTGCTACATTGACTTTGATACTATCACTCGGAAAAACAGGTCATCATATTGAAACCACCCCCTGGTCGACAAAGAAATACCCAACCAAGGAACGCCGTGGGCAAGTTCAATGTGAAGAAGATCTTTTCCTCCTCCTGCCCTCTCGGCCCTCTCCCTCCTCTTTTGCGTGTCTTTGGGCCCAAGTGACTTTATCAATCGTCTGTAAACGTGATTTCAACCAAAGTTAAATTAATGAGAGGAGTTCACAAATGAAGTGGCTGCGTGAGAGCAGAATCCTATTTTTGTGCCGACGTTCACCATTTTTTTTGCCGTGAGTCGAAGAAAGGTCAACATTGCACAAAGAGTGTGTGACAAGGGTAATTTGCTAAGTACTTGAGGCTTCAGGCTGAATCTCTGTCCAGGATGCCTCCTAATTTCATCATGCTATTCAACTCATCAAGATAATTCTAACCCACCCTGATTTGAGTAGACCAAATCTTGCCGTCCAGTTTTCTCTCAACAGCGAGACAAAGAGGGGTATTTATCCTATTTTGTACAAATTTATACATGAGTATACTTACCCACCCAAGCAAGCATTCGCTGCCAGGAAGACTGCCTCCGTTACACCCCCTAATCGGCACTGAAATTATCACCACCACCAGCTAGAAATTTCATATGAATTCAGTAACAAACTCACGGTAAAAGTAGTCAAAATCTGCCGCCAGACGACTCCAACAATCTCCAATTGGGGTACATACAATGATGAGAGGCACACAACAGAAGTACTCAAACTACCGTGCCACGAGCGTTTGTAGGGCTGCAAAGAATCAAATTTTCATTACACTAGGAACTTTTCACGGCAGAGATAGACCCCTCTCGAGATGAACAAAAACTAATCACTCTAAGGAGAGTCTTATTTTATTCTCACAACATGATTATTTCATAGTGGCGTAGCCGCTGTGCTAACTACCAGTAATTGGCACAGTGGCTACGCCACTAATTAACAAAACTCGCACACAAGGAACCCGTGTAAGTTAGGGGTTGCCTAATGGATTAACATTGTGAACGCCGGTAGATAGTTGACGTGGTTCTCGATGGGAATTGAACCTGCGATCTCGCTCTGCAAGCCTAGGGGCTCTACGATTGTCGGAGTTAGGTACACCTAGAGGGCTGGAACCTGGGACCAGCCCGTGTGCTAGTTTGTAGATCAAGCATTTCGGGGGCCAAATCATGGGCCAAAATATTACACTTTACACTCCGATTGGCCGAAAGGTTCCAGAGCATCTGTGTCAAAGTTATGCACCTCATTTTAGAGCTAAAAGCTTTGTTAATATGACAGAATACCACAATTAGGTCTATTTTGGTGTCAACGTTACCATCTGCGTTGCTGACATTTGACTCTTGAGCAAAAATCAATACAAGAATAGCAAACTGGCATTTTGCCCCGGATGGGGTCGAAGATTTTTCCACTTTTCCTGCATAGAGCTTTACGGAGGGTACATGGAGAAAATTGATCGTCCCGGCAATACTGACGCACACACAAAATTTTGACCTCGGATGGGATCAAAATACGATCTGCGGACAGTGGCATAGCCAGTGGGTTGACTGCCAGGCTGATTGTGCTGCATCACTACAGGCAGTTGGCACAGTGGCTACGTCTCTATTCAACGATGATGATCTTGGGACAAACTTTACTTTTGGGGGGTCTGGGGCAAAAAAATCTGGGAAATCGAGCTTCGCTCATGTTTACGCGCAGCTCGCCAGGAACGTTGGGCTCATCACGTTTTTTTTGCGAGAGCTTATTTTTAGAGGGCCCAAAGTACGACCTCGAGGCTCAAATAATCACAAATCATCGAATAATCACAAAAACGGCAATGACCATGTGCAGATTGCCGCCGCGCTGGTCATGGCCACGCGTCTACCACGTAGACTTTCAGCTCCAGCGCTTGCCAAGGCGTATTCTTCGGGTCATTGCTCACACGCCCTGCAAGTGTGGCTGGTCTTTATGGCGCGCGAGGAGATTTGCAATCATCACAAACAGCCAGGTGCGATGAGCCATGGTTTTTCCGCTCCGCGCTCTTGCCGTGCCCTAAATTCCCCGTCACCAGTACACCCGTGACGGCCCGCGGCCGCCGCAACAGCGTCACAAACACCCCCCGCTAACTCCCGCTAGGTCCCGGTCCGGCTGCATTGCCGGTTCCGCAGAACCAGGAGCAGCCGGCGCACGTCACGTT